>OZ012735.1:249166710-249476710 GCA_963859935.3 Lathyrus sativus
GAGTTATCTTAATAATTTCCCAAGCATCCTTAGTCACAGTACAAGTGTTGATCAACCTAAACATATTCTTGTCAACTCCATTGAACAAAACATTTAAAGCTTTGGAGTTTCCAAGAGCAGTATCATCTTCTTCCTTGGTCCAGTCCTCTTCAGGTTTCAAAGAATACTTATCATCTTTATCTTTAACCACAAGATGTTCCCAACCCTTGATGACAGCGTTCCAGATTTTTCTATCCATGGATTTTAAGAAAGCCACCACGCGTGCTTTCTAGTAGTCATAGTTGGTTCCATCCAAGATAGGTGGTCTATTCACATTCTCTCCTTCTTCCTTATCCATAGTGCTAGAAAAAAAAAACCTAGAGCTCACCCAAAAACAGAACAAGATGACCTCCTCTAGTGCCAATTGAAATTCTGGCACGCAGATACCATATGTCGAGAAAGATGTCACAACACTGGGATCAAGACAATTTGAACACTCACAAATATGCAGAGAAATAAATGACAGTAGTAGTTGTTAACCCAGTTCGGTGCAACATCACCTACATCTGGAGGCTACCAAGCTAGGAAGGAAATTCCATATGACAATATTAGTTCAAAGCTAAACTCCCCCGTTTACAACTTATCACCTAATCACTACCTTCTGCAACTTCTACCTAGACACCCTCTAAATATGAGATCCCCCTCTCACTTCTTATTAGTCACAAACCCGTGACAATTCAACAACAATCCAAAATAGAAGTACCAACACTTTCAAGTACAATTCTTAGTTTTGCTTAAAAGCTCTAACTAAGAACAATACACTCTTGCTTAAAAGCTTCAACTAAGAATAATACACTCTTGCTTAAAAGCTCGTGAGTGAACAATTAACAATGAACAACCAGTCAACTCAATGCATCAAACTTGATACAAGAGTGACATACAAATAAAACACACTAAACCCTAAGAGACTCCAATGCACGACTAATCCTTATTCTACAAATTCCATGCAATATCCAAGTCGCAATAAATTTAGCTCATTTCTTTAAATAGCCTTCAAACCACGTGGGCTTGGGCTTCTTGAAGCGCAAATCACCAAGAATCAGCTTTAAATCATTTGCATAATATCCTGCACAATAATAGGAACAATATACAAAATTTTCTAAAAAGGTTCAAAGATCCTTTTTATGAAAACAACACAATTTGTCAAGACAGAAGTTTCCAAAATATCCCTCATTGGATAACGCAAACGTGTGAATTAAAACACACTCAAAACTCACACTTAAAATACCAAAATAGTCATGCCTTAACTTTCTGATATAACATGTCCTAACACATGTCACAATATCATGCTGAACATGATGTCTAACTCTCATAGTAGAACATCTGGCTTGACATCTTACTGACAACATGTTTTACCAAAATGTTGCCAATCCAAAAACCACAGAACTTACAATCTCCCCCTTTGATAAATTTTGACTAAAACAACCTTAGAACAAATCAGGAGTATACACAGCCAAATCACAAACAACACAAGCTATATGAAACCATGTAAGATTTGTACAGACAACAACTGTGCAGCAACAAACCAATGAATCAATTCAAAGCGAATTTCAGAAACGAAATCAATCACACACTTTGTTAGACTCGTGTTTCCCTGTGAATCAATCAGAGCTATGAATACCAATTGTTGGAGTTCAACACTGAACCTTCATTGACAATGCACAAGAATGAAGAAGATTAAGATGAAAAAATGAGAAGAGAGAGAGGAAAATTTTCTAACTAATTTTCTTAAATTAAAAATGTCTAAAATTTTATTACAAATTCACTTTCATTTAAATTTTATACAAAGACTCAAATGAAACTTAAATTCTAATATAAATATAAATATAAATACAAATGAAACTAATTCTAAATATTAAATTATTTTCAACAATCACGACATTTTTTTTTCTTCTCTTTACTTTAATCTAACCACTCTCAAGATTATGGATCAGATCGAACTAACTTTATTATTAACTTACACTCAAAAAAAATTGACGACAAAAAAATAACACATTTTAAAAATTAAGACACCAATTTAAAAAAAATAAAATAAAATAACCCATCTAAAACAAAGGATATAGGTAAGGAAAAATATATTTTACCTAATTTTAAGTATTAATTATTAATTAATAGTGATCACTTCTAAAAGTGTCGACTCTATAACAACTGAATTATAATCATAATTTAAACTTGAGTTGAATACATAGGTGTACTTATTAGACATTGTTGGTGTTATTTAAAATAATTGTGTGCTTCAAATAATTTACTGCATTCCCGACAAGAAGCCTTAAAATTGGGATTCAAAGCCTGCTTTACTTTTGACTTAGTGGCTCCATGATAACCCAACTCCTACTACTTTTCATTACTCCATTATTGTGTGCAACCAAGAAAGAAGCATAATTTTTTCCTCTTTAAATGGATTCTGTTTTTTCTTTTTCCTTTTTACCTCGTAAAGGTTACATAAATCACGACACCTAGTATACATAAAATGGGCAAGACTTGTTAAAATGTGTAGATACTATTGCAAAGTTCAAAATATGATTAGGATAAAAACAATAAATATTACTACTATTAATCAATATTTATAATATTATTTAATAATTTTATAATTGATTATACTTTTTAAAAAAATTAATAATTTAATAATTTGGAAAGATTGGAAATTAATCTGTACAGTTTCTCCTTCCAATCAAAACCTAATACCTTTTCTTACTCCGCATCTTCTCCAATTCTATCAACATTGACTTTTTTTTTCAGTTCACTCTTGACTATCAAAATTTCACTTCACATTAATTAATTCATTACAAAATTAATTTTCAATTTTTTTCATAACTTTTCTCCAATTTAATGTTTGTATTGTGATTTTTTTTTCTGCCAAGAGTGGTACCAACGGCGTCCACAATTGATTTCCACCACCTTGAGGAAGGTTTCGGCAGCCCAAAAACCTAAAAACGCAAACGTAAGGCATGGAGATGGAGACAGACGACGGAGTATTGTTGGGAGAGTCTCCGGCAGAAAGTAGAAGCAGGTACAAGAGAGGTGTTTGTCGGCAATGTATGTTAGCAAGAGATGACTGAGTTGAAAGAAAAAGATTGATACTTCTTATATATGTGTCTCGAATATGGTATTTCATTGATGCACCGATAATAATTTTCTGACACAAGTAAATATATCAAACTTAATTCAATAATAATTTTCTGACATAAGTAAATATATCAAACTTAATGTAATGAATAAAAAATAAAATTCAAATGATCAATCAACCGATGATATCTAATAGATTTAATTAATGAACATTAAAATGACCAATTTACAACTAATATGTCATAGATACGTTCACTCTACCCGTAAATTATGCCTGCAATTCCAATAATTAGCAAAAACTCAATTGAATTTAGATGAGTAAATTCTAAAACTACAACTCTAAATAAAATCATGTTTCCAATTCAAATAATATTTGTGCTATCACACGGGTCCATTCTATTTCACACACATTGTGAAATATCACTTGTCAAAGTCTAAAAATTTTAAGCTTAACCAATTTAATGGGTTGATAGATCCAACAACAATATTTAAATTAAAATGTAGATTTTTTTCAGTTTTAAAAAAATTATTTTAATATATTTCTGTATATAAAATTATTTACATCAATATATAGACTTTTTTTCGTTTATAAGCGCCTTGAACCTGTGTGACAATTTATAAAACAAATTTTAATTTATTCATGTTAAAAACAATTGTTTTAAAACTTTAATTTTCTTATTTATAAAAATATTTGTAACTTATTCTCATTTATATAAATAATTGTATAAATAATTGAGTTTATTATGTTTATAAAATTATTTAAACTATTCCTATTTATAAAAACAATTGTAATTTATTCAGTTTATAAAAATAATTGTATCAATACATTTTTATCTTTTATTATTAATTTTGTATGATTATCATTTATCATTAAATTTTCGTGACTACCATTTAACATTTTTTTATCATGATTACAATTATAAATTTAATTTGAAAAGATTCTGATAAGTTTGAGTTATTTTTAATTGATAAGTATAATTTTAATATTATTTATAAAATTAATTTTATTAACATGTAAACTTTTTCTCGTATAAGTGCTTTGAATTCGTTTGTTCATTTATAAAAATATTTGTAACTTATTTTTGTACTATAAATAAAAAATAAAAGTTACTATAAGTAAAAATTGTGAGGAAGAGAAAAAAAATTAAAATAAAAACATTTCTATGACCATTAATCCTTTATAGGAAAACTTACAAATGAAAAAATAAATTGATAATTATACTTTATGTTATTTTTCTTTTACCAATATATATGTTTTTTAAATATTTCAAATTTAAATGTGTCTATTAATTTTTATTTATTTTGTTTAGAATCAATATAAAGTCATAGTATTTTTTTAAATTATTCAAAAAATTTGTATTTTTAGCTTAGTATGTTTTTTTAGAAAATAGTATTTGAATTTTTAATTATTAAATTTTAATTTATTATAAAATAGTTTTTAGTTCTAAATTATAAAATCAAAATAGCATTCTTTAATATTAAAAGTTACTTCAATTTATTATTAAAAATAATACAAAATTATTAGAATTTATTATAAATTAAAAATTATAGAAAAATAAAATACATTAATAGTACATTTATTACCATTAGTTAGATTTAAAGATTAAAATAGAAATTGGAAAAGAAGAAAATTGATTAGCCATGTAGCTACTTTCTACTTTCTGTTCACATTTCTTTTTCATCAACTGTGATACATATATTATAACTGTTGCCAGAGTGCAAGACTTTTCTTCCATCTACCTCCAGCAAATCCATTTCATGTCAGTATTAATAGTTTAAACACTCTCAGTATGACTAATTTTGTTACATTTTTTAACTTCAACACTAACTTATAGTTTAAATTCATATTCATTATTCACTAATTCAAACAACTCTTAATCAAACATTTCATATGATAATATGATAATGTTCAGAGTTAACTATCCAAACATATAGCAACTTAATCATGTTTCGAAGTCAAATTCACAATCAAGCAACATCTTAGTCCCATGACAAAATTTTAACACGTATTCATGATATAGCAAGGCGACCGTTAACATAATTATCACAACCATTAACATTGCTAACCAATGAATTGAACTCAATTCACTCAATTAACATTAACAAACTTTTAACACAATACAAATCAGAAATTATTGAAACTTAACAGATTCTAATAATAGAATTTACGTAACTAACTACTTCAAGTTATAATTCACCACAGTTAACTAATACAAAGAGTTTCTAATTGTGGTGAGACTAACTTCAATTTATTCAGTAAACTACGTTCCTAACTTAACTAACTCAACTACACTAATTCGGTTCACTAAAGGTCAAGTTACTAACCAATACTCTCTAACTGTAATCCATTATTCACTAACACATTTAGTTGTTATTACCTCAATTCAACACCAACTGTTGTCGCTACTCGAAAATGCAACGACGGAGAGGCGAGAATGGAAGGACAGAAGAGTCGCTATCGAAACTTATTTATCCCAAAAGGGGAAGGGGAACATCGAGAAAACCCCAAGAAGAAAATGGATAATATGGTCTTGCAACCAAAAGAAAGGGTTCGGAAGCTAGTTATGCGAAGAGAAGGTATTAGCACCCCTTGCATCCATCGTACTCGATGGAAACCATTTGCTTGTCTTTGCGTGAAGGTATTTGCTAAAGGGTATTGCTTTCTAAGAGTGTTCCAATGGGAGAGAAAAAAGTTGGAAACATGGAAAAGAGAAGATGAAAGAGGAATGAGACTCGGTAGGATCTCGCGATCCTATGCCTACGTATTCTCAACAGATATGAGAAAGTCAGAGTCAACGTAGTTCGAAGAACTACGAATAAAAGACGGGAGAATTCTCAGTAAGGATTGGGGCCCTCGTGCCTATGTATCTGCACTTAAAAGAAGTGAAGAATCAGAGCAGCCGTAGTTCGTCCTATGGTTTACTGGTGTTTTTGTGGACGATGATGACGTGCACATTCTAGCAGTTAGGTGTATTGCAACTCGCTTATGAAGTCTTAGGCGTTATCTATTTACGAAAGAACAGACGCAACATGTCTTTTCTGAAAAGAATTAATTTTCGCTATCAAGGCAAGATGTCACATTTGACTTGCGGAAGTTATTTTTAGGGTGAAATAAGTCCTCAGATAGTAACCTCTTGTGGGTAGTACCCAATTCTTTATCTCAAAAGATTTATTATCAAAATAGTGTGGCGAATATAGTCACATCTTCGTATTGAAAGATGAGTATCGAGACCTCACACTCTAAAGTGAGTATCCTGACACTCGGAGAGGAAGAAGTCTTCACTCAATCCTCTCTCTTTAGTTCAATACAAAGAGAACTTTATTATCTTATTAAAGATATTTTGATCTTGAATGGTATGTGCTTTACGATAGTGAACCCTAAAGGTAATGTCAAGCACTCGGGATAGGAGAAGGCCTTCTCCTAACCACTCCACAACCATCCAAGTTTATTAGGAAAAGGGTTTGAACAAATGCACTTGGTACAAGACCAAGGTTTTTAGACCCAAGGAGACAAAAAGAGATATAGAAAAGTTTTGAAAAGAAAGGGTGGTTAATAGATTGGGGTAGGTTGATGGCGATGCACGGAGCAATTGACTTACAAGGGTTGAATACATACGAGGTTAATGTGGTTTAATAGAAGGGAGGTGAAAAGAGAAGGAGAAACCCTAAGGTGTAAACCAAGTTAATAGATTTTGAAAATGACTTGATGTTGGATCAAGCCTCATTTGTTATTTGTTTTGAAAACATGTTCTAGCCTAATTCATTTTTATCTTTCTTAACAAGTAAGCAAGCAAGCATGAAAAGAAACTAAGCTATTACACTGTAATAGGAGAGGGATACATGCAAACTACACGGGATTGCGCAAAGTAAAAGGTCTCGTTGTCAGGTAGCCCAAGAGGAAGTCGTGTGTGTGCGACGTGTCCTAAACAAAACAATGAAAAATAGCTCAGACAAAATAACCAAACAAGGGTTTATGTACAAGGTCTAAACCCCAATACCCAAGATAGTGACCAACAGTCCTCCAATTAATCATTTTTAGGGTTTCAATAGTTTTATTGTGTTTTTGGTATTTTTGAATGAGATAAACAAGAAAATGGTTAGATGAACAATATATGAATAATATGACAGGATGAATATGAACAATGATAATAAGATGAATGATATAATGATCAAGATAATAAGCAAGATAATATCAACAATAATACGAGCAAGAGTATATAAACAGTGATATAATCACTGAAATTAAATCAAGGGTATATTTGACTAAAAAGTAAAGCAATTGTATATTGACGGAAAGTAAAAATAGCGGTTAGTCGATTTTTGAATTGAACCGGGACAAAATGTAGCGCTAAACCGTCGTAGCTCGACTTATGACGAAAGTCGAATTATAGGAGGTCGCGCAAGTTGATATCCGTGCTAAAAACAAGATAGAGAAATGATATTGAGGATCATTCTCCAATTTAATCATGTCGCACGGACCAAAAAGAATGGGACCTTGTCTTAATCATAAACTCGTGTCGATTAATCGAAGATAACCTCTCACGATCCCAAAGTATAGAAAAATGATCCAAATGATCATTTTCTACAGATTTGAAATAATGAAGGTTATCGACTTCGATAAGTCGACGTTTACGAATGTAAAGACTTCATTGACCGATAAAAATAAAATAAAATCGAGATGAAATTGAAAGTGAGGTTGGAACTTGTCTTAATCACAAACCTTATGTTAATTAATCGGGGGTAACCTCTCACGATCACAAAGTATAGAAAAATGATCCAAATGATCATTTTCTACAGATTTGAAATAATGAAGGTTAATAACCTCGAAAACTAACGTTCGTGAATCGAAAGACTTCATCAATTCAAAAAATGAAATAAATTTGAAATGGAAGAAAATGAAAATGAGAAAAAGAGGGTTGGTCTCAGTTTCATCGCCACTTATCAATAGTTTGACTAGTGGTGACTTTGTTAGTTTCGTCATCGACCCAAAACGTAATTTAAAAGAAAAAAGGATAAAATATTAATAACCATTGTTTGAAAAAAAAAGCATAAACAAAATTTAAAACAAATTAGAAAAATAAAATAATAAAAAAGAAAGAAAAGGGAGGTACACACTGTATTGAAGGGTGCTAAACTGTGGAGAGATTATCATGAGAATCATCTGGACTCATAGGCCCATCATCTCACAAAACTCACATAGCGCGGGAAGAAAAAAAGATAAAGATGGTGGGCCTCCAAGCCCACCCTCATAAAGAAAAAAGGGCTCTTAAGAGAGCAGCAAGCCACAATGGAAGAACAGAAGCTTCCTCAAACATATTAAATAAAAGGAGAAAAACAGGAAAGGGCATGACGGTGCCGTCATCACGTTAAACAAACTAGAACAGCGACACCACAACGAAGGAGGAACAAACTCCTCTCGATGAGATCGTATTTTCTCCGACTCCCACTTACGTTCAACTCCTCACGCGGTCCAGGATATCTTTTCGCTTTCTCTCTGCTTTACTCCGATTCAGGTTCGTGTCGTCATTAACTCAGTTCGTCTCACTCTCTCCTCATCTCTTCTATTCTTCTTCTTATGGGATTTGCGTATAACACATTGTGTGGGTTTTGATTTGTGTTGGGGAAAAGGAAGACGTTGCGGTTTAAGTAGAACGGAGAAGTTTGAGTTTGAGCAGTTTTAAGGTTTGGGTTGCAGAAGAGGAAGAGTTTATGGGTTTAATGGAGGATGAAGGCGAAAATTAGAAGGGTCTCGAGGTCTTGTTTTGTTGTAGTTTTTGAAGAATTTTCTTTTTTGCAGCAAGTGTTTTTTTTCTTCAGAAGAGTGACGAAAGGATAACTTTTATAGTGAAGGACTGGAGGGTATTTGAGGTATTTGGAAGAAAGCTAGTGAAATCCGTGGTCCATTCGCGTCCTGAATTTTTTTGTACGTGTTGTGTGAAGTTTGTCTTTTTATATTATTGTGCGTATCAAAACAGATGTGAGTCTTGATTTATTGTGGTTGACATTGCTGTATTTCGAATCGTCTGCTGTAGGTTGTGAGGTTTGGGCAGGTTATGTATGTTCAAGTTTGTTGTGCGTCTCGCTTATTGGAGGTTGAGTTCCGCAAGTTTAAAAGTGGGAGGGTGTGGTTTGTAAATTGATCTTCTGCAAGTCATAATGTGGGGCCGGTTTCGGGGCAAGTGGTGAGGTTGGCAAGGTTTTTCGTTGATGTGAAATTGGAGCATATCACATGCTTTGGATAAGAACTGTTGGCTGAAAAAGATTTCTTTTGCATTATTTTTGTAACTTTTAACATGGGCTTTAGACAACAACAACAAAAAATGACTTTGGGCTTTTGAGTTTCAACTCTTTTTTTTTTCTTTTTATGAATGGTTTTTTGAATTGTATAATGGACTATTTATTCTTGAATGGGCCTTGCCAATAGTATTTTCTTGTAAATTGAATTAATGTTGAATTTCCTTTGTAGCAAGTTTGGACCTTGAAATGATTCCATGATTTTGAAATTCCGATAATTTGAAATATGGCCATTCTTGATGCAAAATGAGATCCCTTGGACCTTAAACAAAGCCCAAATGCATAACTTGATGTTAAGGACAAGTTATTTTCCCTTATACCACAATACACCCTACCTGATTCAATACTCTCTTTTGACTTACCTTACTTTTTGAATTTAGAGTCATGGTCTCCCTTATCTTGTCACGATACTTCACAAACTTACATTTGAAACTTTGAATGCCCTTGAGAAAACTTTATGACTTAGGATCTAAAATAAGCTTGAGTAAACCAATCTTGCAAGAAAAAGTCAATCTCTCTCGAACTCTGATGGAGTCATCTTGAATTCTCTTTGAACCAATGCCATTTGGATGGCAGATGAACCGAAATATTCACCGCGGCAATTCTTGATTATGCCTTGAAATAAAATCCTTGAAATGGACAGCAAACCCAACTTCACCAAATAACTAGGATTGGCGTAGAAGCCCTGACTGAAACTTCAGACACACGCCACCTAAATTAATGCACCCTGACCTTGATCTTGAAACAAATCCTTGTTTGACTGACAGATTAAGTCAAAACCAATAAATGAACTTCAGTACCTACTGCACTTATTCTTGACCTGATGCACCCTAAATGAAACTCGATTCAATTCATCCTTATGATAAAAGAAATATATTTTTGGACTTTCCGAATAATAGTTGTACATATACAAGGTAGGATAAATTTGGGGTATGAAAGATGCCCCTATCTAATTGGCTTGAAACTGGTGAGATAAACTACAACGGCGTTCATTCTTTTGAGGTGTAACACAATTAGATATGAAGAAAACCCTGAATTTTTCCAAAAAGAAAGAAAGTGTTTTGGGAAGTGAAATAATGGATCTATATCAACCCTTGAGTAGATACTGAGTAACTTGCAAAGGTCATTATCACCAAAAGGATGATAGCATAAGAAATTATGACACCAAAAGGATGACAGATCTATCACCGAAAGGATGATAATTAACTCATACACACATAACCCTAACACCAAAAGGATGTAGGGGTCCATTACCAAAAGTATAACGAAAAACACTCACGCAATCTGGCACCAAAAGGATGAAAGAGAGAACTCACACCGACTACCACCACCAAAAAGATGATAGAGCAACACTCGCATAATTTGGCACCAAAAGGATGACAGACCCATCATCAAAAGGATGATGGAGCAAAACATACCCACGAGTTACTACCACCAAAAGGATGATAGGAATTTCCCAAATTTGAAGGCGACCAACACCTAAAAGGATGCAGGCTAGGTTGAACCGATGAGGTTCGGCTATCACCAAAAGGGTGATAATGAGGCAATCGTAAAAGGTCAAATTTGCTGGAGATATGATGAGTGAGGCTTATCAGAGGACATCAACAAAAGGTTGAAGTAGAGAAGTCCTTGAAGAACAATATCCTTGTCAACAAAAGATTGAAAGGAGACAACTCACTAGGGAACGCCCAAGAGGAAGGTTGGATTGAAACAAATCAATGGGGTACGCCCACTAACTGCTTGGAGGTTATAGTTTTAACAACAAAAGGTTGAAATAATTTCACGAGGAACACCCACAAACTTTGGAGAAGATGTCCCTGACATGGCCGAGTTTTGGCTGATGTCTCATCTTGCTCAACAAAAGGTTGAACAACTTTATGAGGGACACTCACGGATTTGAAGAAGATACTCCTGGATGAGCTAAGTTTTGCTTTGAAACTCTTGATCTTGGTCAACAAAAGGTTGAACAACTTCGTGAGGAACGCTCACGGCTTCGGAGGAGATACCTCATGGCTGGGCTGAATGTTGCTTTAAAATTATCATCAACCACAGAGTCGAAATAAATTCGTGGGGAACATCCATGGTCTTGAAGAATATTCCCCTGACTAGGCTGAAAGCTGCCATTGGAAATCTCGAGATTAACCTTGGACCTTGTCTATGCATGCTAATGCTTGATGATAATGATGTTCCATAACAAAGTAAATGCAAATGCAAATGCTGGCGTGTGGAGATGTAAGAGCTGGGGAAGTATGCTATGGTTTAGGTATGCATATGATGCAAGATGTATGCAGAATGCTGGGGATATGAGAGTGTCTGGAGTGACAGTCGTACCAAGCGTGGTTGGGCTTACTGGGGAAACAGAGATATGTAAGGTGAAAGTCACCAGTCAGAGATGGTTTTTAGAAAGAGGTATCAGCCGAAAGCAACTTTACATCAAAAAGGTGCCAAAAATGATTGGGCTTTGAACTGGGTGGGGAACGAGCTCGACTTCTCGACATCATTTCTTCATGATGCAATCAAGTTTTGGAGATGCTAGAACTCTCAATTGGGCGCCAATTTCCTCTAGGTTGGATGATTCTGTCTTGGCCAGGTTACTTCAGGATTTCAAACGGTGTTCCTGTATGTTTTGGAGTCGTGGTCACCCTATAGTTACCCTAAGAGAAGAAGTAATCCCTTAATTTCTTTCTACTGCAATGCTATTATGTGCAATACTTATCACAAATAAAACAAAACTTGCAAGCATATGGTAAGAAAATAGAAGCGAAACTTTTTAATGAAAATGATCTTTATTGATGAAGACCCATAAACGGGAAAATTACAAAAGGAGGCAATTCTTAAAATAGGTGATTGCTTTGAAAGAAAGATGAAAAAAACAACAGCAATGTTGAAATCGGTTTCTATCGAGTTTCAATTCTGCTATGACTCGTATATCTCTGAAGACCCTTTATGCCTTGCTTTTGAGCGCCACGATTGAATTGATCTATCCCAGTCGGAGCTCAGTGATCATTGAAGGAAAGTTCACACGTCTTTTCAGAATGCAGTTTAGCCTTTTGAATCTCTAATTTTTGCCTATGCCACCCTTTTCGGGTTTTCAACCTACCAGGATATTTATTTTATTTTAGTCCCTAATTTTTTCCTGGACCTTTTCCTTTTTTGCATGGTCCACCAGGACGCCCATTTTTGTGTGGATTTTCTTTTTGTCCATCGGGTCTATCTTTTAGGCATAATATTTTTTGACTGCATCTGAATTCATAAGGGATGGAAGATCATCACCGTCCATGGGCGAGAGAATTGAGGCTCCGCCGGAGAAAACCTTTTTCACCACGTATGGACCCTCATAGTTTGGTGTCCATTTTCCCCTTGGGTCAATGTGAGTTGGGTGAATTTTCCTCAAGACCAAATCTCCTGCTTCAATATGCCGTGGGCGAACTTTCTTGTCAAAGGTTCTCTTCAACCGCTTCTGGTATAATTGACCATGACAGATGGCCGCTATGCGCTTCTCGTAGATGAGATTAAGTTGGTCGAGTCTTGCTTGTATCCACTCAACTTTGTCTAGCTTGACATCTGCTAAAATCCTCAGGGAAGGAATCTCTACTTCAATAGGCAGCACTGCTTCCATGCCATACACGAGAGAGAACGGGGTCGCCCCAGTGGAAGTGCACACTGAAGTGCGGTAACCATGCAGGGAAAATGGCAACATCTCGTGCCAGTCTTTATAAGTTTTCACCATCTTCTGGACGATCTTCTTGATGTTTTTTTCGCCGCCTCCACAACTCCATTCATTTTTGGCCGATATGGCGTCGAGTTATGGTGCTCAATCTTAAAGCTTTCACACAACTTCTTCATCATTTTATTGTTGAGGTTCGAACCATTATCGGTAATGATCTTATTCGGAACCCCATATCGGCAGATAATTTCTTTCTTACTGAAGCGAGTCACCACTTGCTTTGTGATGTTAGCATAGGGTATGACTTCCACCCATTTGGTGAAGTAGTCAATGGCCACTAAGATGAAACAATGTCCGTTGGAAGTGGTTGGCTTGATACGTCCGATCACATCTATGCCCCACATGGCGAAAGGCTAAGGCGAAGTCAACACATTCAAAGGAAGTGGTGAAGCATGAACTTTGTCTGTGTAAATCTGGAACTTGTGACACGTCTGGGCATGGCGATAGCAGTCTGTTTCCATTGTCATCCAGTAGTATCCTGCCCTCAAGATCTTCTTAACCATAGTGTGGCCACTGGCATGTGTCCCAAAATACCCTTTATGCACTTCGTTTATGATACGCTCTGCTTCGTGTCTATCCACGCATCTGAGCAGAACCGAATCATGATTCCTTTTGTATAACACATCACCACTGAGGAAGAACTTTGATGAGAGCTTCCTAAGATATTTCTTGTCAGTGATGGTAATGCCCTCTGGATATTCCTGTGTTTTTAGATACCGCTTGATATCATAGAACCAAGGATGATCATCAACTTTAAGCTCTGCAACATCGGTTTCCAGGCAATAAACAGGTTCATCAAGGTATTCTAAACGGATGGACGGTGCCTCGTTCTTCCATTTGACTTGAAACATGGATGCTAATGTTGCTAGAGCGTCTGCCAATTGGTTTTTTGTTCTGGGAATGTGATGAAAAGTGATCTTATCAAAGTATGGGATTAGTTTCAAGACATGATCTCTGTAAGGAATCAACTTGACATCAAGTGTTTCTTATTCCCCTTTGATTTGTCATATGATGAGCATAGAATCTCCATAGACTTCTAGAATCTTAATCCTGTTATCAATGGTAGCTTCAATCCCGAAGATACAAGCTTCATACTCGGCCATATTATTAGTACACTTGAAGCACAATCTGGCAGTGAATGGTAGATGAAATCCAGTTGGGGAAGTAATGATTGCCCCAGTTCCATAGCCTTTAGCATTTGCGATACCATCGAACACGAGCATCCATTGCGATCTTGGTTCAGGTCCATCATTTGGGCCTAGTGTTGTATAGTCTCTGGCAAACATGACGTCTTCATCAGGAAAATCGAAGCGCGTAGATTGGTAGTCGTCCACAGGTTGGTGGGCAAGATAGTCAGAGAGCACATTTCCTTTGATAGTCTTCTGCGTGACATACTGGATATCATACTCTGTCAGTACCATTTGCCAACGAGCCACTCGTCTGGTGAGAGCAGGCTTTTCAAATATGTATTTGACAGGATCCATCTTGGAAATCAGCAAGGTTGTATGGGTGAGCATATATTTCCTTAGGCGCTTTGCTGCCCAAGCTAATGCACAACATGTCTTCTCGAGCATTGAGTATCCTCGTTTCATAGTCATTGAATTTCTTGCTGAGGTAGTAGATTGTGTGTTCTTTTCTACCGGTTTCATCATGCTGACTTGACACACATCCCATGGATCCTTCTAACACAGTTAAGTACATGATCAGAGGTCGTCCGGGTACTGAAGGCATCAAGATCGGTGGTTCTTGCAGATAGTCTTTTATTTTCTCAAAGGCTTTCTGACAATTATCGTTCCATACAATAGCTTGATCTTTTCTAAGTAGCTTGAAAATGGGTTCACAAGTGGCCGTTAGATGAGATATGAATCTTGCAATATAATTCAATCTCCCAAGGAAACCTTGGACTTCCTTTTCGGTTTTAGGCGCCGACATGTCTTGGATAGCTTTGACTTTATCTGGTTCGACTTCAATCCCCTTTTGGATTACAATAAAACCTAGTAGTTTACCAGATCTTACACCAAAAGTGCATTTGTTGGGATTTAATCTCAGTTTGAATTTTCTCAGTCTTGCAAAAAGCTTTTCCAAATGAATGAGGTGTTCATCCTCAATCTGGGATTTGGCGATCATATTATCTACATAGCATTTAATATCTTTATGTATCATATCATGAAAGAGAGTGACCATAGCTTGCTGATATATCGACCCTGTACTCTTAAGTCCAAACGGCATGACCTTGTAGCAGAAAGTTCCCCATGGGGTGATGAAATTTGTTTTTTCCATATCTTTTGGCGCCATTTTGATCTGATTATAGCTAGAAAACCCATCCATGAACGAGAAGACAGAGAACTGGGCTGTATTATCCACTAGCCCGTCGATGTGCGGAAGAGGAAAATCGTCTTTTGGACTTTCTCTGTTGAGGTCCCTGTAATCAACACACATTCACACCTTCCCATCCTTCTTTAATATTGGAACAATATTTTCTACCCATTGCGGATAGCTGGATACTGCCAGGAAACCAGCGTCTAGCTGCTTCTGAACTTCCTCTTTGATCTTGAAGGACATCTCTGGTTTCGTTCTCCTTAACTTTTGCTTTACCAGTGGGTAATCTTCTTTGAGGGGTAACTTGTGCACCACAATGTCTTCATCCAGATCGGGCATGTTTTTGTAGGACCAAGCAAACACATCAACATACTCTCGCAACATTGCAACCAACTTTGTCTTCACCTCTGCTTCCAAGGAGGCACCTATCTTGATCTCCTTGGCATCCTCTTCAGTTCCCATGTTGATTACTTCAATTTCTTCTTGATACGATTGAATGACCTTTGATTCTTGCTTTAACAGTCTAGCCAACTCTTCTGGGAGATCACAATCTTCCTCACAGTCTTCGTCAGCATGGTAAATTGGGTTATCAAAATCATATCGGACCATAGCAGGATCGTTATCAACAGGAATAGGGGAAGATCTGCACGATGAATGATTTCATGCTTTTATTTTAATAAAAATGATGAAGAAGAACACAAAAACATTACCTTTCAAAAATATTTTTATGTGCAAAAGTAAAAAATGAAAGAAAGGGAGCGCAATCGGATGCAAAAGTCATTTATTGATGATAAGTATGTGGTTTAAAAGCAAAAAGGCCCTAGAACATGATCCATATGCCTTGGGCAAAGCATAGGATTTTTTAGGAAAAACAGAAAAACAAAGAATTTACTCGTCTACTAGAATAACTTCGGGAATTTCAACGATACTCCAGTTGTTCAATGTATGATTGGGTGCTCTAGGGTATACCATACACAGTCCTTCATGCCCACTCTCTTCAGCCTCTATAAATGTGACTTGACCATCATCGAGATGGCCTCCACTAGTAAAAACTAATGGAGTTGCAAGTCTTTTACCTCTATCAGAGGTCTTCTTTTCTTGTACCTTCTGCTTATAACCCAGACTAGCTCCATTCTTGTTGACAGGTAGCTCTAACACCCTACCCAATCCTCGAGGGTGACCTTCTTCTATAACTGTCTTCGCGTCTTTCCAAGTTACAATTGAAGACACGGGCTTCTCATGAATCATTTTAATGTAGATCACTTCAAAGGCTTGGAACGGAGTCTCGCGCACTTCATCCCCTACCTCAACATAGCGGAAAGAAGAAAGATGGCTCACAAGAACATCTTCTTCACCTTCAATGACAACCATCTGGTTGTTAATCATGAACTTGAGTCTTTGATGAAGAGTTGACGTTACAGCACCAGGTGAATGAATCCACGGGCGACTAAGAAGGCAATTGTAGGCGGGATATATGTCCATTACATAAAATGTAATGATAAAGGTATGTGGCCCAATATTAATTAGGAGATCAACCTCGCCAATTACAGTTCTCCTGGCTCCGTCAAAAGCCTTTATAATAGTCTGACTTGGCTTCATCACAAGCCCTTCAATTGACAACTTACACAACGAGCTTTTAGATAATACGTTCAGCGACGACCCAATATCGACTAGAACTTGAATGAACACAACATCTACACATTCCATGGAGATGTGTAAGGCCTTGTTATAATTTTTACCCTCAGGAGGTAATTCAATATCATTGAAGCTCAAAATATGACCTAACGCTATGTTCCCTACCACTTTTTCAAACTTTACTACCGATATTTCTTGAGGCACATGAGCGGCTTTCAAGAATTTCAATAATGCCTCCTAGTGAGCCTTCGAACACATCAACAATGACAACATGAAATTTTTTAAAGGAGTTTGATTGAGCTGGTCAATCACTTTGTAATCACTTTTTTGTATGATCCTTAAAAACTCTTCTGCTTCATCATTAGAGACAACCTTCTGTTTGGAGGACTTCCCCTATTCAATGGTGCCTTATTTCCTGGTGTCTTTGTTAGCATTACCATTGTTGTTGACGGGTGATGTTGTTGGTGCAAAAATCCTACCGCTTTTGGTGGCGCCACTAGTTCCCACAATATTTTCCACAGTCTTATTTTCCTCTAGAATATCCTCCTCTCTAACCTTCTGTCCGTTGAGAAAAACAACCTCTTCATATAACCAAGGAACAACATTCGGGCTTTTGTAAGGAAACGGTGTTGGAGTTGAGATGACGAGCTGGTTCATCGAGGGTGGAGACATATGTATCTCAATTGGATCATAAGGTATACTTAGAGGTTTTCCCTCTTGACCACAAGGAAGCACATATGATTCATCATAAGGGATCTGTATATGAGTCTGTCCATACATATTATCCCAATCTTCTTCATTACAAGGAATTGTTAACGGAATACGAGCCAAATTATTGAAAGGGTTCCATGATTCACCTTCATCATCATACGGTATTTCCAATGCCTCAAAAGGAATATCAAGAGTAACAACTTCTTCAGCCTTCGAAATTTGTTCTGCCACCAATATGTTCTGATCAATCAGACATTGGATGCCTTTCCTTAGTTCAGTGCATTCTTGAGATTTACTCGCATAAATGTAACAATCAGCTGGACAACTAGGATAAATATTTTTCAACAAAAGCTGCTCTTTAACAATGGAGAGAGGTGTCTTCAATTTATTAATGTTCGAAATTAATCGAATCCCTCTAGAGCTCTCAATCATATTTGTAGAGTGATGATGAGACGACATCAAACTTATTTTGATATTTGGAGTGTTTCTGGTGAATTTAATCGCTTTCGAATCGATAAGGTCTTGGACGACATACTTCAAGGTCTTGCAGTTTTCAATGTTGTGGCCTGGGGCACCAGAATGAAATTCACAATGTGTGTTAGCATTATAACCGGGGGGAAGGACAGCTGGAGGGTCCCTTATTTCCCTCAATTTCACTAAACCTCCTTTTAACTGGTACATAAGTAGTCTGGCATACGTCGATGGGATCGAATCAAACCTTCTCTATGGCCTCCTATGTCTTTGTTGGCCTTAATACTGGTTTGGTCGTGATTGGTATGGTTGTTGTTGTCGGTTTTGTTGTTGAGCCACAGGCTGGCTAGCGGGAATAGAAAGTGATTGTTAAGGTGTAACAGCGACAATATGGTGGTAACCCTGATGATTTTTCCCCTTTATGTGGAAGCGAAATTGGCTTCTCCTTCTTTCTTCTTAATGAATCCTTGATATAGCGTTTTGGGCCCGCTTGAGGATCCACTAGCATTTTGAATCTTTTCAGCTTTCATCAAGCTCTCTAATCTTTCCCTGGCCATGACAAGTTCGGAGAATACTGTGGAAGTAGTAGACACTAGACGTTCAAGAATTAGACCTTGCAAAGTACCCATGAAGATATCAGTCAGCTCTCTCTCCAACAATGGGGGTTATACTCTTGCAGCTAATCCCCTCCACCTTTGTGCGAAGTCTTTGAAAGACTCATTAGGCTTTTGGGTCAGACTTTGTAGTTGCGTACGGTTTGGAGCCATATCAGTGTTGTACTGATAGTGCTTTACAAAAGCATCCGCCAACTCTTTCCAGCTTTTAACATGGGAGCTCTTGAGCTGCATATACCACTCCAGAGAAGCCTCAGTCAGAATGTCTTGGAAGAAATGGATTAGGAGCTTCTCATCATCTGAGTAAGCGGCCATTTTCCTGTAATAAAACCTTATGCGGGTCTTGGGACAGCTATTACCTTTGTACTTCTCGAAAGTTAGAATAGTGAACTTTTGAGGTATCTTGACTCCAAGTACAAGGCATATTTCTGCAGCGTCCAATCCTAGGACATCAGGACCTTGCATCGCTCTAATCGTTTCTTGCAGAGCATTGAATTTCTTTTCCAAATCAGTGTTTTGTGGCCCACACGCATTCACCATTGAATCCTCATAGAAATCCTCATGATCATCGTAATGAACTGGAGGTGGAAGTGTACCGCCAGGAGGATGGACTGCACCAATTGGTGGATGAACTGCACCAACAGAGATATGAATTGCACCATTAGGGGTTGGAACTGCGCCAACAGGAATTGGGATTGCACCATCTGTGTTTGGAACTGCACCAACAGGGGTATGTGGGTTATTAGTATTTCTTTCCGCTGCTTGTCTCATTTCTTCTTAGCTTCTTGGCATATTCTGAATCACCTCCATCAGCTGGGTGATTTGCGTCTTCATGCTTTGCATCTTCTACCTCATAGCAGCTTGATTCTGTTCTAGTTGATCCTTGATTCTTCTTTGATTACTCCTTGTATTCTATGGATGTTGAGAAGTCAGCTTGCTCTACTGCAGAAAAGGCAAGCGGTTCGTGAGGTCGGGTTTCAGGGAATGCAAAATGATGCGCAGGTATATGCAATGTTCGAAGGATGTTCAAGATACTTTCGAGACCTTGTGATTATCATTGGTATTATATAACTGTGAATGAATAGTAAAATGCACACTTTTGAGACCAAAAATCAACTTTTCATTAATTCAAGGAAATATCCAATACAAATGATTTAACCATTGCTGAATACAAAAGTTTATGCAACAAAAGAAATAAATGAGCAACTAAAAGGTCTTCTTTTGGAGGCACTCTTCAAGCTTCTTTCACTCAAACATGAATCTGCCAACCATCTGATCTTAGAATTGGATGAAGTGATAGACTGAAGGAGGGACATTGTTCCCTTCCAAGTCTTGAATTGCACTTTCCAACCTCTATGGGATATCATGAATCATGAGATTGCAATGCTCTACTAGATCACCATACTTAGCACGATACATGTCTAAAGTCGGCTAATAATACCGGAGGGAATCCACATGTGTGTCCAACAATTTGTTGAGTTGAGCTTCTTTCTTGAGTCATTGTGAACTATCCTTTTTCAGAGCATCAAAGCGATCCTTCCACAGAGTGGTTGTTTCTTAAGCAGTCTCCAAATTTAAACACTTTTTGTTCCACATGCTAGGAGTGACATATGAAGCTCTTAAAGCTTCTTCTTTGAGTTGTCATTCATCTTCAGCTAGAGTCAAGGCACTTCTCAGTTGCTCTTCGAGATCATCAATGTCAGCCTCAAGTTTTTCTCTAGTCTTCTTCTTTTCAGCAGAAGCTAGCTCACAAAAATGCCACGCTCTCTCACAAGATTCCTTGGCTTCCTTCAAGCATTGTCGGTGAGTTTTTACTGACGCATCAGCCCCTTCAAAGCCATTTTGATACATGAACCTTAGCTCTAACTCTAGTTTCAACTTCCTGCTACTTTCAGCTACTTGGTCTTGCTCAACCTCCATTTTTCTTTTGAATTAGCCATTTTCCACACCTGCTTGGTGGATTTCAGCTTAAAGATCTTGATTTTCTTTGGTCAACCTTTCCACTACTAGCTTCAGATTCTCATATTCTTCTATGGATACATGAGTGGGAACATGAGGTTTCTCTTGCATGGGAGGTTCTGGAGGAAACGGTAGCAACTTTTCAGCCACTATAGCCAATAACCATCTATTTTATGGCTCTTTAGCCACACAATCTTTTGCTTTCAGCTCTTTCCTTCCCTTTGTATGGACCTTAGTCCATGCCCTAGCAATTTTCCTGACAAACCCAGGATCTTCTGTTTTGGAGAGCAAGAAAAAGCTTTGGATTTTATCTGCTTCGGGATCGTCTTCCATAGCATAACCCAATTGACGCAATGCCATAACTGGGTTGTAATTAATGCAACTGAATCTCCCAATCATAGGCACATTACCAAATTCTACACAACTAAAAATAATCTCCACATCATAGTATTCATGGGAATACCAAGCAATTTCATTGGATACTAAAGACATAATGCGTCTAGACCATTTCAACTTCTCTTTGTTCTCCACAAATGGTCCTTCCTTTGGCAAATGGGAAGCATACCACTTGAACAACATATGAAAACAACACTGGACCATCCTTGTCTTCTTCTCACTCCTCCAATGAATGGAGTGATAAGTATCAGCAAGGAGGGTAGGAATATGGTTCTTCTGAACAAAGAGAGTGATGGAAGTGATATCTATGAAATTGTCTATATTTGGAAAGAGAATAATTACATAGATCATCAAAGCAACAGAAACGCAAAATCTTTCCCAATCCTCATTAGTCTTGTAATGGACGGCCTTGTCAAGCATAAACTTCAAAGGGAATCCCTGAGTACCTTCTTTATTGGCTAAACCAGCATTAACTTCTTCCTTAGTCATATGGAGAGCAAGAGCAATGGCAGGAGACTTTGGTTCTTCTTCCAGACTGGTGTAAATGGGTTGGTCCTTAATCTTTATATTCAGCAGGTGGAAATATTCTTCAAGAGTAGGGGCCAATTGATAATTTTGGAAGGTAAAACATCTGAGCGGAGCATTATAGAATTGAGCCATAGCAAACAAAGCCCAAGTGTCAGAATAGAGGAGATCAAGTAATTTCCCATGCTTTCCTTGAAAGTTGATTTTGACAGCCTTCGGTACGTCAATCAGAAGATCCTGGATAACTCCCAATTTTGGCTCCCTAAACTTCAAGAAGTTGGTGCTTCTTTTTCTTTGATCAGTCATTGTTCAGCAATACCTGAGATAATCACAGTCTCGTAAGTCCTTTGATATGTAAAATGTTATGCAATGCAATGCTTTACGAATTCACATGAGAACAGAAGCACAAGGATCAAGGTTACAGGTCTTGCAAGGCAACACAACGAGATATCCCTCACCTCGGGTGGGCAATCTATTGGTTTATAATAGGGAATTCCAAGAGTTTTCAAACAAGGTTCCATGCACTAACCCTCAAAAGTTTTCCATCATAACGATAATTCATACGATGGTAATCCCTTCAAAGGATGAGCACTGAATTATGTTTTAGTAACCTTTGGAATAAGGTTCCAAAAAGGTCCTTAGAATCACGGACTCCCAGGTCATAAATAAAGATACCATTACGACTACTTGTAAGATATAATCATCCCAAAGGGGCCTCATCTGAGCGGTGGAAGTCAAACTAACTCAACGAGTCCTAAGTCTCGCAAATCAGAAAGCAACCACCTCCTATCCTAGTGTATACTAGAAAAGCTCGGGTAGAAAGCCTTTATCCTCACAAATCATCCCCAATAAACCCAACAAATAAGAGGAATACAACATAATAAAACAATAATTGCAAATAAATCATACATGCGACAAACAAACTAGGTTAGGCTTGCTAAGTACATGGGGTTTCCCCAGCAGAGTCGCCAAGCTGTCGCTACTCGAAAATGCAGCGATGGAGAGGCGAGAATGAAAGGACATAAGAGACGCCATCGAAATTTATTTATCCAAAATGGGAAGGGGAAACATCGAGAAAAACCCAAGAAGGAAATGGATAAGATGGTCTTGCAACCAAGAGAAAGGGTTCAGAAGCCGGTTATGTGAAGGGAAGGTATTTGCACCCCTCGCATCCAACATACTCGATGGGAACCATTTGCTTGCCTATGCGTCAAGGTATTTGCTAAAGGGTATTGCTTTCTAAGAGTGTTCCAAGGGGAGAGTAAAAAGTTGGAAACAGGGAAAAAAGAAGATAAAAGAGGAATGAGACTCGGTAGGATCTCGTGATCCCATGCCTACGTATTCTCAATAGATATGAGAAAGTTAGAGTCAACGTAGTTTGGAGAACTACGAATAAAAGACGGGAGAGTGCTCGGCAAGGATTGGGGTCCTCGTGCCTACGTATCTGCACTTAAAAGAAGTGAAGAATCAGAGCATCCATAGTTCGGCCTACGGTTTACTGGTGTTTTTGTGGATGATGCTGACGTGTGCATTCTAGTAGTCAGGTGTATTACAGTTCGCTTATGGAGTCTTAGGAGTTACCTGTTTGCGATAGAACGGACGCAACATGTCTTTTTTGAAAGTTATTTTTAGGGTGAAAAAAGTCCTCAGATAGTAACCCCTTGCGGGTAGTACCCAGTTATTTATCTCAAAATATTTATTGTGAAAATGGTGTGGCGAATATAGTCATGTCTTCATATTGAAAGACGAGTATCGAGACGTCACACTCTAAAGTGAGTATCCTGACACTCGGAGAGGAAGAAGTCTTCACTCAATCCCCTCTCTTTAGTTCAATACAAAGAGAACTTCATTATCTTATTAAAGATGTTTTGATCTTGAACATTAAGTGGTTTACGACAGTGAACCCTAAAGGTAATGTCAAGCACTCAGGATAGGAGAAGGCCTTCGCCTAACCACTCCACAACCATCCAAGTTTATTAGGAAAAGGGTTTGAAAAAATGAACTTGGTACAAGACCAAGGTTTTTAGACCCAAGGAGACAAAAAGAGATATAGAAATGTTTTGAAAAGAAAGGGTGGTTAATAGATTGGGGTAGGTTGATGGCGATGCACGGAGCAATCGACTTACAAGGGTTGAATACATACGAGGTTAGTGTGGTTTAATGGAAGGGAGGTGAAAAGAGAAGGAGAAACCCTAAGGTGTAAACCAAGTTAATAGATTTTGAAAATGACTTGATGTTGGATCAAGCCTCATTTGTTCTTTGTTTTGAAAACATTTTCTAGCCTAATTTATTTTTATCTTTCTTAACAAGTAAGCAAGCAAGCATGAAAAGAAACTAAGCTATTACACTGCAATGGGAGAGGGATACATGCAAACTACACGGGATTGCGCAAAGTAAAAGGTCTCGTTGTCAGGTAGCCCAAGAGGAAGTCGTGTGTGTGCGACATGTCCTAAACTAAACAATGAAAAAGAGCTCAGACAAAATAACCAAACTAGGGTTTATGTACAAGGTCTAAACCCCAATACCCAAGATAGTGACCAACAGTCCTCCAATTAATCATTTTTAGGGTTTCAATAGTTTTATTGTGTTTTTGGTATTTTTGAATGAGATAAATAAGAAAAGGGTTAGATGAACAATATATGAATAATATGACAGGATGACTATGAACAATGATAATAAGATGAATGATATAATGAGCAAGATAATATCAACAACAATATAAACAATAATACGAGCAAAAGTATATAAACAGTGATATAATGACAGAAATTAAATCAAGGGTATATTTGACTGAAAAGTAAAACAATTGTATATTGACGGAAAGTAAAAATAGTGGTTTGTCGATTTGTGAATTGAATCGGGACGAAATGTAGCGCTAAACCGTCATAGCTCGACTTATGACGAAAGTCGAACTATAGGAGGTCGCGCAAGTTGATATCCGTGCTAAAAATAAGATAGATAAATCATATTGAGGATCATTCTCCAATTTAATCGTGTCACATGAAACAAAAAGAGTGGGATCTCGTCTTAATCATAAACTCGTGTCGATTAATCGAAGGTAGCCTCTCACGATCCCAAAGTATAGAAAAATAATCCAAATGATCATTTTCTACATATTTGAAATAATGAAGGTTATCGACTTCGTAAATCGATGTTTATGGATGTAAAGACTTCATTGACCAATAAAAATGAAATAAAATCGAGATGAAATTGAAAGTGAGGTTGGAACTCATCATAATCACAAACCTTATGTTAATTAATCGAGGTTAACCTCTCATGATCCCAAAGTATAGAAAAATAATCCAAATGATCATTTTCTACAGATTTGAAATAATGAAGGTTAACAACCTCGAAAACTAACGTTCGTGAATCGAAAGACTTCATCAATTCAAAAAATGAAATAAACTTGAAATGGAAGAAAATGAAAATGAGAAAAAGAGGGTTGGTCTCGGTTTCATCACCACTTATCAATAGTTTGACTAGTGGTGACTTTGTTAGTTACTTCATCGACCCAAAACGTAATTTAAAAGAAAAAAGGATGAAATATTAATAACCATTGCTTTAAAAAAACATAAACCAAAATTTAAAAAAATTAGAAAACTAAAATAATAAATAAAAGAGGGAACTACGCGTTGTATTGAAGAGTACTAAACCGTGGAGAGATTATCATGAGAATCATCTGGGCTCATAGGCCCATCATCTCACAAAACTCACATAGCGCGGGAAGAAAAAAAGATAAACACGGTGGGCCTCCAAGCCCACCCTCATAAATAAAAAAAAGGGCTCTTAAGAGAGCAGCAAGCCATGATGGAACAATAGAAGCTTCCTCAAACGTATTAAATAAAAGGAGAAAAACAGAAAATGGCAAGACGGTGTCGTCATCACGTTAAACAAACTAGCACGATGACACCACAACGACGGAGGAACAAACTCCTCTCGATGAGATCTTATTTTCTACGAATCCCACTTACGTTCAACTCCTCACGCGTTCTAGGCTCTGTTTTCGCTTTCTCTCAGCCTTACTCTGATTCAGGTTCGTGTCGTTGTTAACTTAGTTCGTCTCACTCTCTCCTCATCTCTTCTATTCTTCTTCTTCTGGGATTTGTGTATAACACATTGTGTGGGTTTTGATTTGTGCTGGGGAAAAGGAAGACGTTGCGGTTTAAGTAGAACGGAGAAGTTTGGGTTTGAGCAGTTTTAAGGTTTGGGTTGCAGAAGAGGAAGAGTTTATGGGTTTAATGGAGGATGAAGGTGAAAATTGGAAGGGTCTCGAGGTCTTGTTTTGTTGTATTTTTTGAAGAATTTTCTTTTCTGCAGCAAGTGTTTTTTCCTTTTCAGAAGAGTGACGAAAGGATAACTTTTATAGTGAAGGACTGAAGGGTATTTGAGGTATTTGGAAGAAAGCTGGTGAAACCCGTGGTCCATTCGCGTCTTGAATTTTTTTGTACATGTTGTGTGAAGTTTTTCTTTTTATATTGTTGTACGTATCAAAACAGATGCGAGTCTTAATTTGTTGTGGCTGACGTTGCTGTGTTTCGAATCGTCTGCTGCAGGTTGTGAGGTTTGGGCAGGTTATATGCATTCAAGTTTGTTGTGCGTCTCGCGTATTGGAGGCCTGGTTCTGCAAGTTTAAAAGTGAGATGGTGTAGTTTATAAATTAATCTTCTGCAGGTCATAGTGTGGGGCTAGTTTCGGGGCAACTCACGTGGTGAGGTTGGAAAGGTTTTTTCGTTGATGTGAAATTGGAGCATATCACATGCTTTGGAGAAGAACTGTTGGCTGAAAAAGATTTCTTTTGCATTATGTTGCACCCTAAAATTTGCCCAACCTTATTCATTGGATTTATGTTTCATTATCATTAGCATTTGCATATAGAGTCATGTACATAGACTAACCATCTGCATAGCATAAGCATAGCAAGGCATTCAACAGGGGACAAATCATTATTCTCATCTCTAGAGGCCTATCAAGAGGTTATTATCCCAATTCAACCTCATTCAAGTCATCAGGAAAGAATTTGAAAGCAAAGAGTTCAGCAGATCAAGCCTTGAGTCCATCTCCTAGCTGAGGGTATCTGAGGATCAACAAGAGGGTTGTGAGCTGTGAAGTGAAGGTATGGAGAGCATCTAGACATCTTGAGAGACTTAGAAAGCCATGTGGAGAAGAAAACAAGTCATTGGTGTGATCACAAGTATTGCAGTTGAAGACAGTCAACTAGGGTTTCATCTGGGTCAACCCTAGGTCAACCCTAGGTCAATTGACTGATTTAAAGGGCATTCAAGTCTATTGGAGAGATGTGGGGCTCATCATTTGACATGGAGAATAAGGATATGTTGTTATGACAAGGAGAATTCAAGAGAAATCAAGGAGAAGAGGAGTTTCTAAATTAGGGTTTCTCTGTAAAATCCCCTAGTTTAGGTCAAATTTCCAAGCAAGATAAGTCAAAATGCAAGATTCAAATGGCTTCTTGGCCAACATGAAACTTGTAGAGGATCTCAAGACCTTTAATTTGAGTGGTGGAAGACATCAAGGAGATTTATAGAACTCAAGTTGTGGTCCTTGCAAGTTACAGGTCATCTGGGGTATCTGAATTTTTGTCTGTGAAAGTGACTTGACTTCCAAGCTAGTTTTGCCCCTCAAGGAGATTTCAAATGAATTCTTGGTCAACATAAGAATTGTTCCTCATTGTCTTAGCTTTCTAGAATGGTATGGCATGCCTTCATATGATTTGTAGAACTCAACTTATGGTCTTGGCAAGCAAAGGGTATTTTGGGCATTTGTGAATTACAGGTCATTTTAACCTATGTCCAAAACTCATACAAGGAGGCCTCAAATGGAAAAACTTACAACATCAAACTTGCTCCAAATGGGATTTTAAGTCTAGAAAGAAGGTCACAAATTATTGGAGAAGCTCATAACATGGAGTTGCATAATTGGTCAAAATATGAACTAAAAAGGCTTATAAAGTGAATGATTTCAAAGTGAAAAATGGTTTGGGAGATTTACAAGTCCAAATGGAGACTTCCAATATATGATTTTGAATGGAAAGACAATTCTAAGAACAATGGTTCAAACACTTTTTTGAGTTTAGAAGGAAAAAATGAAGTTATCCATGGTTGCTTGCCTTTTAAGAAACATAATCAAAATGAGCCAAAGTTGGAAAACAAGGGAATGTGCAAGATGGATCTAGAATGTACCATTGGGGTCTATATATTCATGAAAGGAGAATTTGGCAAGGGTTGGCTTCATTTGCACCAAGAATTCCACAAATTTCTCTCATACTTTCTCATTGAGTTTTCATTCCAATTCTCCAAAATCTTCATTAATCTTCATCCACATTGATTCAATTTTACTCCATCATCATCATAGATCATAATTGAAGCCAGGATCAAGTGATTATCATCCATTTTCGAGTGCTTTTTGCAAGAACATCAAAACTACAATCTCAAGTGGATAGCATAATTCAGGCCAAGTCTCATCCAAAGCTTGCATACAGAATCAAGTACATCAAGGATTGATCAAGATTCAACACTTAGAAGCTTCAGATCCACATCTTCCATAGCTGTTCTCAAGGTTTTACATCAGGTAAGTTTTCATTCGATTTGCTTGATTCAGTTAGTTTAACATGATTTTATTAGTTTAGACTTGATCTAGGTGGTTAGGAGATTAGGTTAGATGAATTTGGAAAGGATTGGTGATGGTTAGTGACAGGTGCAACAAACTGTTAGTGCTTGTATCTCTTGAATTAAGGCATCATAATGTTAGTTGGATAGCGCAGGATAATCTCCATTAGTTGTAGTTTAGTTTAGGTTAAGTTTGGGGAAGAATCGTGTTGATGCATATCAGTGGAATTCCATGGTGTCCAGACCTTGGCTTGATCGGATTTGTTGTTGTGATGAGTTTCAAGGTGAATTAATGCCCTAGGATTGTAGAGGAAGAAATCCTGAGCAACTTTCATGTTTATGGCATATTGATTCGTGGCTTGGAGATGGAGAACAGAGAGGAGGAAAGTTGCTCGTGCATGGAGTCTCATGGGGATGAAACCCTAGGTTCAGTTGAATGGAGGAAGAAGACGAAATCGGGACCCTTCGTTTGGAGTTGGACTTTTGACTTAGGGTAAGATCCAATGGCTAGCGTTTAATCTGATTTTGGGAGGGAAACGTTTTGGCCAAAACGCACCGTTTCATTAATTGAAACGGGCGGGCCTGAGTTGGCTTGTGTTATCCCCACCCCCCTAAACCAAGCCCAAACCAATTGCAACGTGTTTCTGATGCTATTTTCACCCCCAGTGTATTTGTTTCATTTTCTTTAATTCTGACTCGTTTGGGCTTAAGCCAGAAGCGCTACCAGCACCCCCCTATTTCCTGGCCCAATGGAATATGAACTGGAGCGAAGTTCTATTCGTACCCCCCTCCCTCATTTAATTCAATTTTAATTTTCTCAATTCACTTTAATATTTTACCAATTTCATAAATTCATAACTAATTCATAAAAATTCATTTTTAATCCATTCTTTTTACCATATTTTCATTAAAATGTCTAGAATATTATAGAAAAATAAATTTTCATTTTTAGTTTTATTTCATATTTTTTCCATATTTTCTAAATAAATGTCATATTAAATAGTTTCATATCATGCATCATTTTAATAATTTTTGTTCTCTTGCATGCTTTAATATTTTTTGGTCATTCTTTTTATATTGTTTAGATGAGATATTAAGCTTGTAGGAATATTTTAGTTCCCATTTTTAGGAGTTAATTTTAGGTGATTGATAAATGCTTGAATATCATGAACAAAACTAGGGTTTTAGGTGACAACTTAGGAGTTTGATTTCATTCCCCTTAGGACTTAGGATTTAAATAGCTTAGTTATGGGACTATATGGGCTATGGGTAGCTATTAGATCCCTTAGAAAAAGTCAGGATTCCCCTACTGCTATCATTACTGTCTGTATATCTGTTTGACTGGTGTGGTGTGCCCTCTGGGGATTATTGATTGTTTGTTTGGGTATTGGGTGTGTCTGGGGCCCTGGGGAAGCTGAAGATTTGTGAAGATGAAGACCATTGGAGATTCAAAGATTGAAGATCAACTGTCAGAGTTGAGGAGGAGATTCTTGCTAGCAGCTGTTGAGGAGACTAGGGTTTAGGAGCTAGGCAGAGCTCTAGGTTAGAATGATTGCTTCTCAAACATGGATTGCCTTGTCTGCATCCATTCTTCTCTGTGATTCAGAGTCTCTCTAAGACACTCACCCCCTTCCCTTGGAAGGCTTGGTGACAGTGTCTATGAGATAGAACTCTTGAGAGAAAATGTCTCTGGTGTTAGAAGCAGTCTGTTCACCACCCTTGGTAGTCAACTGATTGCTTAACACCCAATTCACTCTTGTGACTGATCCCTCATCCTGGAGGTTTGAGCTTGAAGAAAAGCCATTGCAGATGGAAGACTGATGATCAAAGCCCTTGTCTGAAGGCCATGAAGATGGAGATTGATGCTTGTTGAAGCTTGTGAATGATTGGAGATTACTTGAAGCCAGATGTTGATTCAGAGCTGCTGATGCTGTTTCTTTTGCTGTTGTATTTCATTTGCTGATGTATTGATTGGTTTTCTGGGTTGTATTGTTTGCTGTTTACCCTGCTGGGTTGAAAGTGAAGCCTGTTCACTTTTGCCTATTGTTTTCTAGGTTCGAGGTTGAGTGGGACTCCCTTGCCTCGCTTGTGCTGTTGCATCCATGCATTTTACCGCTTTACTGTATATATCTGATATTGTTTCTGTTTCTGCCTATCCCGTAGGATCTCTGTTTCTCTCTGTGCAAGAGAGGAGCATGATAGACACTAGGTCTTAACCCATGCATGATAACATTAGGTTAGTTTGATTCCCTTCGCAACCGTAGGTTAGAGTTCTGTCTCTTTCTTTCTCAAAACAAACAGAAAAATACCATAAAGATTTCAAACACCATAAAAGACACTTCTTCCGTAAAAGAATGTGAACTCATCAAGACGTCATTTTTGTCCTCTTGGACTGCTAATCAAGAAAAACCTTTTTCAGAAGGAATAAAATCAACCAAGACAAGCTTGTGTCTTCCGTAGCCCGAACTACGTTTGCTCTGATCTTTCATGCTGTATGAAAGTACGTAGGCATAGGATGCGATATCCTAGCGAGCAACCTTCCCCTCCTTTTCCGTAGGTAGGCGAACTACGTTGACTCTGATTTCTCGTTCCAGACGGGAATACGTAGGCATAAAGTGCGATACTTTGCCGAGTCATTTTTATTTTCTTTTTCACCCTTGACCTATAGTTTAGATAGAATAACAATCCATACCCGAAAACAAGCGTGGATCCCATCGAGTACGATGGACGTGAGGGGTGCTAATACCTTCCCCTTGCGTAACCGACTCCCGAACCCAGGTTTTGGTTGCGACGACCATACCTTTCCCGTGTTGTGCGAGGTTTACTCTGAGCGTTTCCTTTCCCTCCCGTGGGATAAATAACGCACGGTGGCGACTCTTCTGTTCAGCCGGCGCCGATTTTCGCAGTAGCGACAGCTGGCGACTCTGTTGGGGATCCAACGTCCCCTGGCTGCTAAGGACTGCGATGGTTCTTATGCATTTGGGATCCAACGTCCCTTGAGAGAGTCAATCCTAACGCTTGTTTTCCCGTCGAGGATTTTGTATGGAGTTACTTTATATTTCTGACCCTGTATTTTTCAGCTTTATATATTGATTATTGTTGCTGTAGCTGGGGTGTGACGGGTGTTCTGATATTGAGAGATAAGCCGGACCTGGGCTTGAGTGCACCTAGAATTAGAGTAGAAATTAGTGGGCGCCCGCTTGCTTTGCTTGCTTTGGTGTCCCATGAAATCTACACTCAGACGAGGTTCTTCTGGTTGGCCTCCTGCCCCTTCCTTTGGTTGGCGTGGGTTGCTGGTTAGTTGGATTGTCGACTCTGGGGACCGATCATTTGGAAGTTGGCTGAGTGAGGCCTCTTCAGGGATTGATGATGCCACTCCTTCTGGGAATCGTATCATCAACCCTGAAAGTCTGTGACGCCGACAACCGCATAGGATGCCGTACCTTGTGCCAGTTATAGGGCCACCCACCTGTGAGGGGATTCAGGGTTATGCAGGCAACTAGACCTCCAGACTACCGGTTATTTCTTGATCAGAGGTCTTGGTTATTTATGGAGATGTGTTCTGAGGTCTGTCAGAGACCATTTGGAGATGTGTTCCGAGGTCTGTCAGAGACCATTTGGAGATGTGTTCTGAGGTCTATCAGAGACCATTTGGAGATGTGTTCTGAGGTCTGTCAGAGACCATTTGGAGATTTATTCTGAGGTCTGTCAGAGACCATTGGGAGAGTTCTGAGGTCTGTCAGAGACCAATTAGAGATGTGATTTGAGGTCTATCAGAGACCAGTTGGAGTTATGGTTTGAGGTCTGTCAGAGACCAGTGTTGGAGTTTTATTTCAGGTCTATCTGAGACCAGGGTTTGATGACTCCTGGATGGTCTATCTGAGACCTTTCTTGAGGGGGTTTAGGCTATTCAGCTGCAGCTTTGGTCCCTGTTGAATGTTACTTGCATTGCATCCCCACATATCCATTATCATTTGCATTTCACTAACGTGTGTCTGTGCTGCAGGTGCTTTTGCATTTCCCTAGTTCTAGTGCCCAGACTTCTGAGTTGTGATCATGACTAGCTTAAGGAGAACAGTTGCCTACAAATTGCCTACGCCTGATATTGTTCCTCTACTTGGGTTGATCTCTCTTGCTGATGAGGGTGTTCGTAGGAGTTTCCGGATGAGCTATGGTAGATTACTGAGATTGGTGTGCAAACCTACAGAGGTAGAGTTAGATGGGCTGTATGCTTTGATGCAATTCTATGACCCTGCTTTGAGGTGTTTTACGTTCTCTGACTTTATTATGGGACCAACTCTGGAGGAATACGCTGAGTATGTTGAGCTGCCTGTGCAGAACCAGGTTCCATTCATTCATTATGACGCCAAACCCAAGCCGGAGGAATTGGCAAAAGCCTTGCATGTTGATGCTTCTGAACTCGTGACTACTGTTTCCCGTGGAGTTCCAGGCTTCTCATTTCAGTTCTTAGTGGGTAAAGCCCAAGAGTACGCCAAGAATGGGTGCTGGGTTGCTTTCAACGCTGTGTTGGCCTTGTGCATTTATGGCATAGTTTTATTCCCCAATATACCGGATTTTGTGGACTTCGATGCTTTCTACTTGTTTGCCGCTGGTAATCCTGTACCTACCTTACTCGGAGATCTCTACCACTCACTGCATTACAAGAATGAGAAGGGGAGAGGAAAGAATGTTCACCTGTGTGTGCCCTTATTGAGTATGTGGTTTGAGAGTCATCTTCCTAAGGGAAGATCTGCTGCAGAGACTACAGTTCCAGTTGGTTGGCCGGAGCGTTTGATGAGGCTATCGTCGGAAGATATGGAGTGGTTTGATAGAGACCTGTTGGGATCGGAGCTCATCTTCCGTTGTTCTGGTTACCCTAATGTCCCATTGATTGGAAGAAAAGGGTGTATCAATTACAACCCTTCTCTATTCATTCGCCAGTTCGGATATGCGCTGAAGAATCCACCTCAAGAGGAGGAAGTACAGGAATCTCTGTACTTCACTGGAGATTTGAAGGGGGAGTTATTAGCCAAGTTGCAACATGCCTGGACGCATATTAACCGCAAAGGGAAGCCGCTGTTAGGTAAGAATGACTGTCAGGCCTATGCACCTTATAGAGCTTGGATTCAGGAGAGGGCTAGTCAGTTGAAGATGCCGTTTCCAGATGCACCAATTCTTGATCCTATTCCGGTAGAAGAGCCGACTACTATTTCTAGAGAAGCATATGAACAGGTTGTGAGGGAGAAAGAAGCCTTGATAAAGATTAACGAAGGGTTAGAGCAAGAGCTAGCCCAGGCACGCAGCGAGAAAAACAAGGCCGTATATGCTTTCCAGCAACAGATTGAGCTGGTAAACAAGTTAGGAGCTGAGTTGACCGAGGAGAAGAAAAAGCGTGAACGTCTGGGGCAAGAGTTCAGAAGTTCCCATGACATGCTGGAAGCCAAAAAGAAGGCGCTCGACGCAGCACACCGAGAGATATCTTCTTGCAATAAGACTTGGAATGCTACACTCACTAACAACAAGAAGAGGGAAGATAAGCTGAAACAGCAAATTTCCGACCTCGAAGAGAAGTTGAAGTCTAGCATCAAGAAGTGTGAGGAGGAAGTGATGAATCGGTATAGTGTCCAGCATGCACTGAACAAGGCAATCAAATCCAGAGACGAAGCAGTGTCCCAGAAGCGAAAGTTAGAAGATTGCTTCGGAGAAGCAACATGGGAAGAAACTGCTGAAGACGTACGCCGTGTCCTTAAGAAGAGAAACCAGCTTGTTGAAGGGCTGCTTGATCGACCAAGCCATCCGGAGACCAAAAAGATGATAGAGGAGTACCAGACTTTTGGGAGGATTTGATCATTCCATTATTTGTATGCTTTATTTGCATAGTGCTGACCATCACCAGGATTGTTGGTTGAGGTCATGCCATCTTTGTACTCTCAGTGATATTGTACCCTGGACTTATTGATTCTCTCTGCTATATATGAGGCTTTCTATGATTCAACTCCGATATTCCTATTGTCAACACTGCCACTGCACCGGCACCTTCGCACTAGAACTGGGGAATGAACTTCCCTAATGCACAGACACATTGCATTGCATTCATATTCATATTGCATAACAGGTAATCTTTGAATGGTGTCTTATCTCCTGCTTTGATTCAGGTACTTAACAGGATTCCAGATCAACATCCGCACCGCTATTCTACACGATCCAACTGTCGGAAAGTCATGGACCAGATTCAGAACGAGATGCAGGATGTACGCGAGAAGCTCGCCCTCTTCATGCAGACCATGGAGGCTATTGCGAAAGGGCAGGAGAATTTGCAGGCCATGGTCCAGCCTCTGTTGGCTCGCAACGCTGGTCATGGTAACGAAGATCATCAGTCTGTCCGGGTTGATACTGCTCATGGAGACGGCACTCCTACGCCAGTGGCTCCGCCTGTCGTCAATATGACTGCTGCTAACGGCAACAACGCTACCACTGCTGTGAATGGTAACGTCGGAGTGGGAAATGAAACTGCTGTCCATAATGCTGGGCTGGGTGATGTCAATGTGGGAGATAATCTCGGAGGCAATGGCTTTGTCAATACTGGGTTCGGATTTAACGATCAGGGATTCGACAACGCTGGCAAGTATGGCTTTAATGCTCAAGGCTTTGGGCAAGATGGTTATGGAATGGTCAATCAGGGTTACGGAGGCTTTGGAAACGGAAATGGTACTGGATTTATGGCTGGTGTTCCTGCTGGAGGTGTTCAAGGGTACGGCAACAGAGGCCGAGTTCCGGGGATGAATCAGGTCAGAGCTGGACGTAATAATGCATATGATGGATACGGGGCTGGAAACGGTATGTGGCAAGAGGATCAGCAGGAGGACGCCTTCTCTGGAGGAGGTTTTGAAGGGCCGATGGATGATTCTCAAAAGATTAGAATGCTGGAAGAGCAAATGAAGGGAGTCTTAAATCAGAGTGCTGTAGGATTGGACATGGCAACAATGGGCTTGGTACCTGGGCTGAGGGTGCCAATTAAATTCAAGGCGCCTGCGTTCGATAAGTACAAAGGAGACACATGCCCGAAAGTGCATGTGCGAGCTTATTACAGAAAGATGTCTGCATACTCCACTGACGAAAGAATGCTCATGCATTTCTTTCAGGATAGTCTATCGGGTCCTTCCTTAGAGTGGTACATGGGGTTGGAGCCCACTGATATCAAGACTTGGAAGCAATTAGCGGAGGCATTCGTAGCCCATTACAAGTATAACAGCGACCTGGCACCCAATCGGGTCCAGTTGGCCGGGCTTTCGCAGAAGAAGGGGGAGAGTTTTAAAGAATACGCGCAAAGGTGGCGCGATATGGCTGCCAGGGTCCGTCCTCCTGTGGAAGATAAAGAAATGAACGATATGTTTGTCGGCACATTCACCGGGCTGTTTCATGACATGCTGTTTCATACTTCTCTGGCCAGTTTTTCAGACCTGATTCTGATGGGTGAAAAGATTGAGCGTAATATTAAACAAGGAAAGTTCCAAGTCGATGAGTCAGCTACATCTGGCAGTAATAGGAAAGCTTATGGTGGGCGCCGTCAGGGCGAAGCTAGCGCGGTATTTGGAGGCCGAAGCCGAGGCCGAGGCAGGGGAAGAAATCAATATCGTCAGCCGCAGCAAGTGTCGAGTGTTACTATCCCCTATCAGCAACAACCGGTTCAGCAGCAACCAATGCCACAGCAGCAGCAGCCTCAGCAGGGGGCACAGCAAGCTCAGCGAAAATTCCGGGGTGGTAAGCCGAGAAGAGTATTTGAGAAGCCTCCCTCTAACTATGCTGATTTATTGCAGACCTTGTTGGGATTGAATCTGGTGGAGAAAAGAACCTTGGCACCGATAACGGGAACTCCCCCGTTCGGCTATGATGCAAATAGGCGCTGCGAGTTTCATTCTGGGGCCCCGGGCCATGATATAGAAGGTTGCCATGCTTTTAAGCATGTCGTGCAGGATCTTTTGGATAACAAGTCTATCAACTTCGGAACGACCGGTGCGAATATAGTCCAGAAACCCATGCCTAATCATGGGGCGAACGCTGTTCTAACCGAGGAAGGTCTGAATCTGATTATGAATGTTGAGGATTTAAAGACGCCGCTGAGCGAGATAAAAAGCCGACTGTTGCAGGGAGGTGTTTACCCGGGTTGTAATGAGTACTGTTTAGATTGTTGGGCCCTGTCTGGGGGATGTGAGGATCTGAAGAAAGGCATTCAGGCCTTAATTGATGAAGGTGTATTGCAGTTTGATCGAACGGCAACTGATGAGCCTGCAGGGGCAGTAGTGGATAATCGGAGTGATGTTGCCACAGTGACAATTCCTAGGAAGACGATCACCATTTCAGCACCAGCTCAGCGACCACCGATTACCATAACTAAAGCCGGGCCAATCCCGTATGAGAACACGAGAGCCGTCCCATGGTCATATGGGCTAGAGGTGTATTGTGACGGGATTAAAATCGATGTTAACAAGCAGTCAGCGGAGGTTGGGGATAATGTTGTGGGCTCAGGAGGCATGACGAGGAGCGGCAGGATCTTTATATCTCCTGAAGTGGAAGCCGAAAGGCTAGCGAAAGGAAAAGGGAAAGCGGTTGAGAACGTTCCGGTACAAGCAAGTGAAAAAGAAGCAGCATCGAAAGATGTAGAGGAATTCATGCGCTTGATTCGGAAAAGCGATTATAAAATTGTGGAGCATCTGCAGCAGACACCGTCCAAAATATCTATTTTGTCATTGCTGTTATGTTCGGAAGCTCACAGGAACGCTTTGCTGAAAGTCCTAGACACTTCTTTTGTACCCCAGGATGTCTCCGTAAACCAGCTAGAAGGAGTATTGGCACACGTAAATGCAGGCCACAGTCTGGGCTTTACTGATTTCGACTTGACTCCGAAAGGGAGGGATCATAATATGGCACTACATGTATCTGTTGAGTGCAGAGGGTCGACAATGTCGCACGTATTGGTTGACACCGGGTCGTCTTTGAACGTGCTGCCTAAGAAGGCTATGATGAAGCTGGATGTTCGAGGGATTTTGTGTACACCAAGTGATTTGGTAGTCAGAGCGTTTGACGGCACGCGGAGAACAGTCTTCGGATCGATTACCTTGCCTCTGCAAGTGGGGCCGGAAGTGTTTGCAACGGAGTTTTATATCATGGATATACAGCCTGCGTACAGCTGCTTGCTGGGAAGACCTTGGATTCACGGGGCAGGGGCAGTCACGTCTACCCTGCATCAGAAGTTAAAGTATATGGTCGGAGACAGTGTAGTCACCGTGTGCGGAGAAGAAGATATCCTAGTCAGTCATCTATCTTCGTTTAAATATGTGGAAGTCGACGGGGAGATCCACGAGACGCCATGCCAGGCATTCGAAGGTTTGCGCATAGAGGACAAGGGTCCCAGGCCAAGCAAAGTGCCAGAGATAGCTGTTTCTTCGTATAAAGAAGCTCGAGCTCTAGTGGAAGCCGGAGAAGCCAAGGGCTGGGGCAAAGTATTGGACATTCCTGTGAAAATGGACCGGTTCGGACTGGGGTACCGACCGTCGTCATCAACTCCTTCTGTGGGGGCCCCTCATTTCAGAAAGTCAATCACCATCTCTGCCAGTGGAGTATGCCATGAATCTGTCAATGCTGCTTCAGAATCTGATGAAGGGGACAGCGACTGTGATATGGATGCCTGGATTCAGCCAAGCACGCCAGGACAAGGACTGTGCAACTGGTCCATTCAGGAGCTTGTTCCTGTGACTTTTAAACAGTAATGCTTTGCTTTATTAATTGTTGAATAATCTGGTGTCTTGCCCGGGGCATCAGGATTTGCTTAGGGCTGTGTTGTTATAAACATTGCTTCGTTAATCATTAAATAAATGGCGTTTTTCATGTGCAAATACTGTAATCCCTGTCTTTCTTGTTTTGTATTTTTCAATAAAATGGCAACGTGGTTATCCGCTTTATACGCATTTTGAAGCACTTAACCATTCCTTTTGCAGGATAACATTTTCAGATGACGCCCTTGAACCACCTATGACTCGTCCCGACTTCGAGCACCCGGTATTCCAGACCGAAGAAGAGGTTGTCGAAGATAGCGACGTTCCTGAAGAACTGCCTTGGTTGGTGAAGCAAGAGGAAAGAGCCATTCTGCCTCACGACGAGGTCATCGAAGTTATCAATTTGGGGTCGGAAGGGGTTGAGAAAAATATTCGTATTGGAGCCGCACTGCAGAGTGATATCAAGCGAAAACTGGTTGAAATGCTCCGAGAGTATAATGATGTATTCGCTTGGTCGTATCAAGATATGCCAGGGCTCGATACAGATATGGTTGTGCATCGCCTGCCATTGAAAGAAGATTGCCTGCCGGTCAAACAAAAGCTTCGCAGAACACGACCAGATATGGCAATGAAGATCAAAGAGGAGGTTCAGAAACAGTGGGACGCTGGTTTCCTGGCTGTGACGAAGTATCCCTCATGGGTTGCTAACATTGTACCAGTGCCAAAGAAAGATGGCAAGGTTCGAATGTGCGTGGATTATAGAGATTTGAATAAAGCAAGCCCAAAAGACGATTTTCCACTTCCTCATATTGACGTGTTAGTTGATAATACTGCTCAGTACTCTGTATTCTCCTTCATGGATGGCTTTTCAGGCTATAATCAAATTAAAATGGCGCCAGAGGATATGGAGAAGACCACTTTCATAACGCCTTGGGGAACATTTTGCTACAAAGTGATGCCCTTTGGTTTGAAAAATGCTGGGGCAACATATCAGCGTGCGATGACGACTCTCTTTCATGACATGATGCATAAAGAGATCGAAGTTTATGTTGACGATATGATTGCTAAATCCCAGACAGAGGAAGAGCATCTGGTGAATCTGTTGAAGTTGTTTAAAAGGCTTAGGAAGTTCAGGCTGAGGCTGAACCCTAATAAATGCACCTTCGGGGTGAGATCGGGTAAGCTCCTGGGGTTCATAGTAAGCGAAAGAGGAATAGAGGTCGATCCTGCTAAAATAAAAGCAATTCAAGAAATGCCGACGCCTAAAACAGAGAAAGAGGTCCGCGGGTTTTTAGGGAGGTTGAACTACATTGCCCGGTTCATATCTCACCTAACGGCCACGTGTGAACCATTATTCAAGCTGTTGAAGAAAGATCAAGCTGTAACATGGAACGATAATTGTCAAAAGGCGTTCGACAAAATAAAGAAGTATCTGCAGGAGCCTCCTATTTTGATACCCCCGGTGGCAGGGAGACCCTTGATAATGTATTTGACGGTTCTTGAGGGAAGCATGGGTTGTGTTCTCGGTCAACACGACGAGACGGGGAGAAAAGAGCATGCGATCTATTATCTGAGTAAGAAATTTACAGACTGTGAATCTCGATACTCAATGCTGGAGAAAACTTGTTGCGCGCTAGCCTGGGCCGCCAAGCGTTTGAGGCAGTACATGCTGAATCACACAACCATGCTCATCTCGAAGATGGATCCAATCAAATATATATTTGAAAAGCAGGCGTTGTCAGGTAGAATTGCCCGGTGGCAGATGGTCTTGACTGAATACGATATTCAATACGTCTCGCAAAAGGCAATAAAGGGGAGTGTGCTGTCTGAGTATCTGGCGGAGCAGCCTATTGAAGAATACCAATCAATGAGATTTGATTTTCCTGACGAGGATATCATGTATCTCAAGATGAAAGATTGCGAAGAGCCGTTACCAGACGAAGGACCAGAGCCGGGGTCCCAATGGAAGATGATATTTGACGGAGCTGTGAATGCTTACGGTAGCGGAATAGGGGCAATTATCACTACGCCGCACGGGTCGCACATCCCGTTTACTGCCCGATTGACCTTCGCCGTTACCAACAATGAGGCCGAATACGAAGCTTGTATAATGGGGCTTGAAGAAGCCATTGATTTGCGAATCAAACACCTAGACGTATACGGAGACTCAGCTCTGGTAGTGAATCAGATCAAAGGGGAATGGGAGACACGGCAGCCTAATTTGATACATTACATGAATTATGCAAGGAGATTGTTGCCTTTCTTCGACAAGGTTGAGTTGCATCACGTGCCGCGGGCAGAAAATCAAATGGCTGACGCCCTTGCCACTTTGTCTTCCATGTACAAGGTCAATTTCTGGAACGAAGCTCCCCAGATCACTATCTCTCGGTTGGACAGGCCAGCTTATGTATTTGCTATTGATGAAGCGTCTGATGGCAAACCGTGGTATTTTGATATCCTTAATTTCCTGAAGAATAAAGAGTATCCGGCTGGGGCATCCAGTCAAGATCAGAAGACTCTCAGGAGATTAGCGGGTAATTTCTATTTGAACCAGGATGGTGTCTTGTACAGAAGAAACCACGATTTGGTGTTGTTGCGTTGTGTAGACGAGAAGGAGGCAAAACTTCTCATGGAGGAAATTCACGAAGGTGTCTTTGGCACGCATGCTGGTGGGCATGCTATGACGAGAAAATTGCTGCGGGCAGGTTACTTTTGGCTGACGATGGAAACTGATTGTTTCAAGTTCGCGAGGAAGTGCCACAAGTGCCAAATTTATGCTGACAAAATACACGTGCCTCCGAGTCCTCTGAATGTGATGTCATCTCCATGGCCATTCTCGATGTGGGGAATCGATATGATCGGAAAGATTGAGCCGACGGCTTCTAACGGGCATCGGTTCATCCTAGTAGCAATCGATTATTTCACCAAGTGGGTGGAAGTGGCGTCTTACGCAAACGTAACGAAGCAAGTGGTGGCTAGATTCATCAAGAGAGATATCATTTGCCGATATGGGATTCCCGAGCGGATAATCACGGATAATGGTTCTAATCTGAACAACAAAATGATGAAGGAGCTCTGTCAGAATTTCAAGATTGAACATCACAACTCCTCCCCTTACCGACCCAAGATGAATGGCGCTGTTGAAGCGGCCAATAAGAATATCAAGAAGATCGTCCAGAAAATGGTGGTGACGTACAAAGATTGGCATGAAATGCTACCTTTCGCTTTGCACGGTTATCGTACGACGGTACGCACATCAACCGGGGCAACTCCGTTCTCGTTGGTATACGGAATGGAAGCGGTATTACCATTGGAAGTTGAGATCCCTTCTCTGAGGGTATTGAGAGACGTTCAGCTGGACGAGGCAGAATGGGTAACGAATAGGTTGAACCAACTGAGTTTGATGGATGAGAAGAGGCTAGCTTCTCTGGCATACGGTCGTTTGTATCAAAGACGAATGAAGAAAGCGTACGACAAGAAGATACTTCCGCGAAGCTTTCAGACGGGCGACCTTGTGCTGAAAAGGATTCTCCCGCCGCAGGCAGATCACAGGGGCAAGTGGACCCCCAACTACGAAGGGCCATACGTTGTCAGTAAGGTCTTTTCAGGAGGAGCTTTATTGTTGTCCACCATGGACGGGGAAGACTTTGCATCACCTGTGAATTCGGACGCAGTTAAAAAATACTTTGCTTAAAATAGACCCGCTGGACAGAAAAAAGAGAGTCCAGGCAAAAATGGGGCATCCTGGCGAACCAAAAACAGAATGAAAGGTTCGGGCAAAAGTTAGGGATAAAATTGAAGAAAATGTACACTCGCGAAGTTGAAAACCTACACTGGGCGGCTTCGGCAAAAAGGGGTATCCCGGTGAACTGAAAACCCGTAAAGGGCGGTTCACGCAAAAGTTAGGGATGAGAAAAGCAAATGACTGCGGTCCGAATTTGATATTCAATGAGTATCAATGCGGGAGAATATATTTGAGGAGTCAGTTATCGGATACAACCTCTTCAGAAGTGGGGATACCGGGAAAGCATTAGAGTCGGACGAGTCATGGGAGGATCAGTTCGTGGTGTTCATCTGCATCCAGTTGCCGACATGTGTACAAAATTTAATTTGTCAATATTTATGCTTCCTGTGCATACTTGTATATCTGCTTTGCGTAGCTTCCTCTTTTCAGGAGTTACATCCCGTGTACAAAAACTCCGCCCATTCAGGGGCCCAATCAATGAAAATGTGTTATTCAGCACTTGATGATTGTTCTTTACTGTTTTGCGCATGATAAAACGCCTAAGTTTGATGAAACTAACATGAGTATAACATCATTGGCCCTTGCCAACAATTGTTAAAGCTCTGAATTAACTGAGTGTAACGTCACTAACCTGAATTGATTTGATTGCACAGGCTTGTCGTGTCTTGTTTGTGTTTGTTGCAGGTTTCATAACCGTACGAGGAAGATAATCAAAAGATTGTGATAACGAAAGACTCGATCTTCACGCAGGTCATGCATGTTCTTCCTGAAGAAGGATAGAATTCCCAGCTAGCCATAGCTTATCCAAAGGACGTGCTCCAGAGAAGTTAATCGACCTCAGCAGAGTTTAGTGATTCCGAGATCGTAAGGCTGTATTCAGACAGGTTCATCGTTCCCCGCAGGGTCAGGCACTCTCCCCCAGGGGAGTCAGTTAATTTTCCCTTAGAGAATCATCCCCTCTCCAGCGGAGTTCTTTCAGCAAGTGTTCTTTCCTTCCAGTGGAATTCGAAGGTCAAGACTCTCCAAAGCAGAGTTGATGTTGGGTCCTGTCATTTATTTTGTCAGAGATACTGGTGATATCGGTTCACGTTCCAGCAGAAGGTCTGAGCATACTGTGCACATCTGTTATTCTCCAGCAAAGTCATATTCCCCAGCAGGGGGTTACTTCAACCAGACGTGTGGTTTGAGTTCCCAACTTCCCAGCAGGGTCGACTTCACTCTTCCAGCATTTATTTTGCTGGAATAATTCTGTAGCATCAGGCTATCCCCAGCAAGTTGGTATTATCCTTCCAGCATTTATTTTGCTGAAGCAGTTTCTGTACTCTAGTAGTTCAGGTGGAGAGAGCTCTTGCTCAAATGAACGATCAAACATTCAAGATCTCGGCAGGAGATATCCAATGTCAGTTTTGGCTGCATTCCCCACAGAGTTATCATGATAAAACTCTCTTTGTCTCCAGAAGAGTCGTTTATGCAAATGTCTCTTATTTTCCCCAGCCAGAGTGGCCAGGATAAGAATCTCCTTATCCCCAAGCAGAGTTTGTTTGTCATCAACGGGTCGCATGAATCAGAATTTCAGAGGCCACCGCCGGTTATCAGAGCAGGCGTCCGATAGTTGGTCTTCAGACATCCCCAGTAGAGTTCATCTCAAAGTCGCTGTCGCGTCAGTGCTGAGCGGTTTGTGGGTAAGGATCATTGAAGAACTAAGTCCTGACGTGGACAGTTTATTCCTAGATTGGCGGGATTTCTTCAGAAGTGGGCGTCCTAGCGTGGACAGGTCTATTTCCCTAGGCTGATGGGAAGTGCTAGTCCTAACGTGGGCAGGTTCGATTTCTCAGAGCTGTTGGAAGGTGGAGTCCTGACGTGGACATTTCCTCAGGTTGACGATATGTGCTAGTCCTAACGTGGACAGATTTGATTTCTCGGTATTGATCGGATGTGAAATCCTGACGTGGACAAATTTATCCTTCTTTGTGTTGTTGGCAAAGTGTAAGTCCTGACGCGGATATTTCCCCAGCAAGTCGAAGACGCGTGAGTCCTTACATGGACAAGTTATTTCCCTAGTGGGTCGAGGGTATGAGTCCTCACGTGGACAAGTTATTTCCTCAGTGAGTCGGAGACGCCTGAGTCCTAACGTGGACAAATCAAGACGAGATCAGCGTCCTAACGCGGACATATCAACAGAGGTGATTCCTAACATGGAAAGACGGAGATTCCTAACGCGGAAAAGATGGAGTCCATACGCGGACGTATCAGAAGATAGTTTCTTTACGTGGAAATGACAGTATTCCTAACGTGGAAAGAAGAGAGTCCTTACGTGGACAGATTAAGATGGCATTCCTTGCGTGGAAAAATGAGCCCTGACGCGGACAAATCGAGAAAGAGTTGGTATTCCTTACGTGGAAAGATCAGAGTCCTTACGTGGACATATCAAGAGCATTCCTCGCGTGGAAAGAAAATGGTTTCCTTACGTGGAAAGACGAACTTATTCCTTACGTGGAAAGATTAAGTCCTGACGCGGATATATCACGATCGATTCCTGACGTGGAAAGAAAGTGGATTATTCCTGACGTGGAAAAGATTGAGTCCTCTCGTGGACATATCAAAGCTGATTCCTGACGTGGAAGAAGATTATTCCTTACGTGGAAGAAATTGAGGTCCTTACGTGGACAGATTCAAAATAGATTGATTCCTAACGTGGAAAGAGATGGTTTATTCCTGACGTGGAAAAGATTGAGTCCTCTCGCGGACAGATCAAAGAAGATATTCCTAACGTGGAAGAGGAAGTTTATTCCTTACGCGGAGAAATTGGGGTCCTTACGTGGACAGATGCGTGAAGAGTTGAGTCCTGACGTGGACAGATTCGAGAAGAGTGGAGTCCTGACGTGGACAGGTGCAGAACCAAAGTTGAATTCCTTACGTGGAAAGATTGAAGTCCTGACGCGGACATGTCAAGTGGTATTGGAGTCCTTACGTGGACAGATTGATGTAGTTCTCCTTATGTGGAAAGAAGATTGCTTCCTAACGTGGAAAGATAAAAGCGTTACTCCTAACGTGGACGATATAATTCCTAACGTGGACAGGTGTTACTCCTAACGTGGAAGAGTATTGTTCCTAACGTGGATGGTTCAGTTTATGGAAATGCAGACTAACTATCCCCAGCGGAGTTGCCGAGATTTTTCTGGATTAACAGCAGGTGGAGTCCTAACGGAGACAGGTCCTAGTTGAGATTTCTTCGTATTGATGACAGACAGAGTCCTAACGTGGACAAGCAAGCAAGTTGTGATGACAGAATCCTCTTCAGAACGATGAAGACAATCCCCAACACGGTCGCGCGAGATCAGTGGGTTACCGTAACAGTCAGATTCAGCTGATGAATGTCATTCCTCAAGCAGGAGCGCAGTTTATTTCTGCGGTTGGCAAATTTCTGGTTTCACTAGTATTCAACCGTCTCGTACCGCGAATGTCTGAAGGCTCCGGGATCTTCATCCAGTCGGGTCCAAGTCGCTTGAATAGGGGCAGCTGTTGCACCCTAAAATTTGCCCAACCTTATTCATTGGATTTATGTTTCATTATCATTAGCATTTGCATATAGAGTCATGTACATAGACTAACCATCTGCATAGCATAAGCATAGCAAGGCATTCAACAGGGGACAAATCATTATTCTCATCTCTAGAGGCCTATCAAGAGGTTATTATCCCAATTCAACCTCATTCAAGTCATCAGGAAAGAATTTGAAAGCAAAGAGTTCAGCAGATCAAGCCTTGAGTCCATCTCCTAGCTGAGGGTATCTGAGGATCAACAAGAGGGTTGTGAGCTGTGAAGTGAAGGTATGGAGAGCATCTAGACATCTTGAGAGACTTAGAAAGCCATGTGGAGAAGAAAACAAGTCATTGGTGTGATCACAAGTATTGCAGTTGAAGACAGTCAACTAGGGTTTCATCTGGGTCAACCCTAGGTCAACCCTAGGTCAATTGACTGATTTAAAGGGCATTCAAGTCTATTGGAGAGATGTGGGGCTCATCATTTGACATGGAGAATAAGGATATGTTGTTATGACAAGGAGAATTCAAGAGAAATCAAGGAGAAGAGGAGTTTCTAAATTAGGGTTTCTCTGTAAAATCCCCTAGTTTAGGTCAAATTTCCAAGCAAGATAAGTCAAAATGCAAGATTCAAATGGCTTCTTGGCCAACATGAAACTTGTAGAGGATCTCAAGACCTTTAATTTGAGTGGTGGAAGACATCAAGGAGATTTATAGAACTCAAGTTGTGGTCCTTGCAAGTTACAGGTCATCTGGGGTATCTGAATTTTTGTCTGTGAAAGTGACTTGACTTCCAAGCTAGTTTTGCCCCTCAAGGAGATTTCAAATGAATTCTTGGTCAACATAAGAATTGTTCCTCATTGTCTTAGCTTTCTAGAATGGTATGGCATGCCTTCATATGATTTGTAGAACTCAACTTATGGTCTTGGCAAGCAAAGGGTATTTTGGGCATTTGTGAATTACAGGTCATTTTAACCTATGTCCAAAACTCATACAAGGAGGCCTCAAATGGAAAAACTTACAACATCAAACTTGCTCCAAATGGGATTTTAAGTCTAGAAAGAAGGTCACAAATTATTGGAGAAGCTCATAACATGGAGTTGCATAATTGGTCAAAATATGAACTAAAAAGGCTTATAAAGTGAATGATTTCAAAGTGAAAAATGGTTTGGGAGATTTACAAGTCCAAATGGAGACTTCCAATATATGATTTTGAATGGAAAGACAATTCTAAGAACAATGGTTCAAACACTTTTTTGAGTTTAGAAGGAAAAAATGAAGTTATCCATGGTTGCTTGCCTTTTAAGAAACATAATCAAAATGAGCCAAAGTTGGAAAACAAGGGAATGTGCAAGATGGATCTAGAATGTACCATTGGGGTCTATATATTCATGAAAGGAGAATTTGGCAAGGGTTGGCTTCATTTGCACCAAGAATTCCACAAATTTCTCTCATACTTTCTCATTGAGTTTTCATTCCAATTCTCCAAAATCTTCATTAATCTTCATCCACATTGATTCAATTTTACTCCATCATCATCATAGATCATAATTGAAGCCAGGATCAAGTGATTATCATCCATTTTCGAGTGCTTTTTGCAAGAACATCAAAACTACAATCTCAAGTGGATAGCATAATTCAGGCCAAGTCTCATCCAAAGCTTGCATACAGAATCAAGTACATCAAGGATTGATCAAGATTCAACACTTAGAAGCTTCAGATCCACATCTTCCATAGCTGTTCTCAAGGTTTTACATCAGGTAAGTTTTCATTCGATTTGCTTGATTCAGTTAGTTTAACATGATTTTATTAGTTTAGACTTGATCTAGGTGGTTAGGAGATTAGGTTAGATGAATTTGGAAAGGATTGGTGATGGTTAGTGACAGGTGCAACAAACTGTTAGTGCTTGTATCTCTTGAATTAAGGCATCATAATGTTAGTTGGATAGCGCAGGATAATCTCCATTAGTTGTAGTTTAGTTTAGGTTAAGTTTGGGGAAGAATCGTGTTGATGCATATTAGTGGAATTCCATGGTGTCCAGACCTTGGCTTGATCGGATTTGTTGTTGTGATGAGTTTCAAGGTGAATTAATGCCCTAGGATTGTAGAGGAAGAAATCCTGAGCAACTTTCATGTTTATGGCATATTGATTCGTGGCTTGGAGATGGAGAACAGAGAGGAGGAAAGTTGCTCGTGCATGGAGTCTCATGGGGATGAAACCCTAGGTTCAGTTGAATGGAGGAAGAAGACGAAATCGGGACCCTTCGTTTGGAGTTGGACTTTTGACTTAGGGTAAGATCCAATGGCTAGCGTTTAATCTGATTTTGGGAGGGAAACGTTTTGGCCAAAACGCACCGTTTCATTAATTGAAACGGGCGGGCCTGAGTTGGCTTGTGTTATCCCCACCCCCCTAAACCAAGCCCAAACCAATTGCAACGTGTTTCTGATGCTATTTTCACCCCCAGTGTATTTGTTTCATTTTCTTTAATTCTGACTCGTTTGGGCTTAAGCCAGAAGCGCTACCAGCACCCCCCTATTTCCTGGCCCAATGGAATATGAACTGGAGCGAAGTTCTATTCGTACCCCCCTCCCTCATTTAATTCAATTTTAATTTTCTCAATTCACTTTAATATTTTACCAATTTCATAAATTCATAACTAATTCATAAAAATTCATTTTTAATCCATTCTTTTTACCATATTTTCATTAAAATGTCTAGAATATTATAGAAAAATAAATTTTCATTTTTAGTTTTATTTCATATTTTTTCCATATTTTCTAAATAAATGTCATATTAAATAGTTTCATATCATGCATCATTTTAATAATTTTTGTTCTCTTGCATGCTTTAATATTTTTTGGTCATTCTTTTTATATTGTTTAGATGAGATATTAAGCTTGTAGGAATATTTTAGTTCCCATTTTTAGGAGTTAATTTTAGGTGATTGATAAATGCTTGAATATCATGAACAAAACTAGGGTTTTAGGTGACAACTTAGGAGTTTGATTTCATTCCCCTTAGGACTTAGGATTTAAATAGCTTAGTTATGGGACTATATGGGCTATGGGTAGCTATTAGATCCCTTAGAAAAAGTCAGGATTCCCCTACTGCTATCATTACTGTCTGTATATCTGTTTGACTGGTGTGGTGTGCCCTCTGGGGATTATTGATTGTTTGTTTGGGTATTGGGTGTGTCTGGGGCCCTGGGGAAGCTGAAGATTTGTGAAGATGAAGACCATTGGAGATTCAAAGATTGAAGATCAACTGTCAGAGTTGAGGAGGAGATTCTTGCTAGCAGCTGTTGAGGAGACTAGGGTTTAGGAGCTAGGCAGAGCTCTAGGTTAGAATGATTGCTTCTCAAACATGGATTGCCTTGTCTGCATCCATTCTTCTCTGTGATTCAGAGTCTCTCTAAGACACTCACCCCCTTCCCTTGGAAGGCTTGGTGACAGTGTCTATGAGATAGAACTCTTGAGAGAAAATGTCTCTGGTGTTAGAAGCAGTCTGTTCACCACCCTTGGTAGTCAACTGATTGCTTAACACCCAATTCACTCTTGTGACTGATCCCTCATCCTGGAGGTTTGAGCTTGAAGAAAAGCCATTGCAGATGGAAGACTGATGATCAAAGCCCTTGTCTGAAGGCCATGAAGATGGAGATTGATGCTTGTTGAAGCTTGTGAATGATTGGAGATTACTTGAAGCCAGATGTTGATTCAGAGCTGCTGATGCTGTTTCTTTTGCTGTTGTATTTCATTTGCTGATGTATTGATTGGTTTTCTGGGTTGTATTGTTTGCTGTTTACCCTGCTGGGTTGAAAGTGAAGCCTGTTCACTTTTGCCTATTGTTTTCTAGGTTCGAGGTTGAGTGGGACTCCCTTGCCTCGCTTGTGCTGTTGCATCCATGCATTTTACCGCTTTACTGTATATATCTGATATTGTTTCTGTTTCTGCCTATCCCGTAGGATCTCTGTTTCTCTCTGTGCAAGAGAGGAGCATGATAGACACTAGGTCTTAACCCATGCATGATAACATTAGGTTAGTTTGATTCCCTTCGCAACCGTAGGTTAGAGTTCTGTCTCTTTCTTTCTCAAAACAAACAGAAAAATACCATAAAGATTTCAAACACCATAAAAGACACTTCTTCCGTAAAAGAATGTGAACTCATCAAGACGTCATTTTTGTCCTCTTGGACTGCTAATCAAGAAAAACCTTTTTCAGAAGGAATAAAATCAACCAAGACAAGCTTGTGTCTTCCGTAGCCCGAACTACGTTTGCTCTGATCTTTCATGCTGTATGAAAGTACGTAGGCATAGGATGCGATATCCTAGCGAGCAACCTTCCCCTCCTTTTCCGTAGGTAGGCGAACTACGTTGACTCTGATTTCTCGTTCCAGACGGGAATACGTAGGCATAAAGTGCGATACTTTGCCGAGTCATTTTTATTTTCTTTTTCACCCTTGACCTATAGTTTAGATAGAATAACAATCCATACCCGAAAACAAGCGTGGATCCCATCGAGTACGATGGACGTGAGGGGTGCTAATACCTTCCCCTTGCGTAACCGACTCCCGAACCCAGGTTTTGGTTGCGACGACCATACCTTTCCCGTGTTGTGCGAGGTTTACTCTGAGCGTTTCCTTTCCCTCCCGTGGGATAAATAACGCACGGTGGCGACTCTTCTGTTCAGCCGGCGCCGATTTTCGCAGTAGCGACACATTATTTTTGTAACTTTTAACACGGGCTTTGGACAAAAAAAAATGACTTTGGGCTTTTGAGTTTCAACTCTTTTTTTCTTTTTATGAATGGTTTTTTGAATTGTACAATGGACTATTTATTCTTGAATGGGCCTTGCCAACAGTATTTTCTTGTAAATTGAATTAATGTTGAATTTCCTTTGTAGCAAGTTTGGACCTTGAAATGATTCCATGATTTTGAAATTCTGATAATTTGAAATATGGCCATTCTTGAAGCAAAATGAGATCCCTTGGACCTTAATCAAAGCCCAAATGCATAACTTGATGTTAAGGACAAATTCTTTTCCTTTATACCATAATACACCCTACCTGATTCAATACTCTCTTTTGATTTACCTTGCTTTTTGAATTTAGAGTCATGGTCTCCCTTGTCTTGTCATGATACTTCACAAACTTGCATTTGAAACTTTGAATGCCCTTGAGAAAACTTTATGACTTAGAATCTAAAATAAGCTTGAGTAAACCAATCTTGCAAGAAAAAGTAAATCTCTCTCGAACTATGATGGAGTCATCTTGAATTCTCTTTGAACCAATGCCATTTGGATGGAAGATGAATCGAAATATTCACCGCGACAATTCTTGATTATGCCTTGAAATAAAATCCTTGAAATGGACAGCAAACCCAACTTCACCAAATAACTAGGATTGGCGCAGAAGCCCTGACTGAAACTTCAGACACACGCCACCTAAATTAATGCACCCTGACCTTGATCTTGAAACAAATCCTTGTTTGATTGACAGATTAAGTCAAAACCAATAAATGAACTTCAGTACCTACTACACTTATTCTTGACCTGATGCACCCCAAATGAAACTCGGTTCAATACATCCTTATGATAGAAGCAATATATTTTTGGATTTTATGAATAACAATTGTATATATACAAGGTAGGAAAAATTTAGGGTATGACAATTGCAGTTAACAAAATCAGATTTCTAACCAACTGACTTCATTAACAGAATTAACAACTAACTCTAACAATCTCCTAACAAATTCCAGTTGGCACAACTGATTGCATAACTAACATTCATTTGATTTTTAACTTTCCAATATTATGCAATAGAAAACACTCCCAACAATCCTTGTAGATTTGCAAAGAGCAAACAAAGGAGCTTCATGAAGTATATCCAGAAAGCTACATCAATGCAAAACACAAATATCAAATCAGAGAAATGTTAACTCATAACTGTACAACACACAACTTTTCTTTATTTGTGTAACTTATATTTCAATAGTTTTCTGTTGAAAAATTAATAGGAAAATATAATCTTACGTTCCTCTTCATAACTTACCCTTCATCATTGCCTGGAAATTTTCAACACATAATTAGATAACTGTACAGTGTAATCAAGTAGACATGGTATTTCGTTTTTCGCTTCATATATGCCGAATACCTTACCTTTTGCTCCGGTGTCTCGAAGATAATATTGTGTAGATTTGGTGTATGGATACTTCTTTTTCGTGGCCTAGAGGTCCCAGCCACTTGTTGCTTACCTTTGACAAGCCTTCTCGGGGGAATTTTCGTACCTTTAAAAATTAAGATAAATTCGAACAGTGAAATATTGAAAAATGGAACTCGGAATGATGATGAGGCCGGAAAATGATGACGGTTTTGTGAAGGTGGTTATGGATTTAGGGTGATGATGATGGGAAAGGTGAGAGCTTTGTGATGGTTTTTAATGGAGGTGAGGTGTTTGTTTAGAAGAGAGAGAGAGAGAGAGAGAGAGAGAGAGAGAGAGAGAGAGGTAGGAGATGAAGAGTGTGGGTTTAGGATGGGGGAGGATAAAGAAATATGATTTTAATGGTTTGAAAGGAATATGATGGGGTTTAAGTGGTAGGGTCCATGAGAGAGGAGAGGACCCAAAAAAAAATTCTAAAAATTGTGGCCCTGACACGGGTCGTGTCATGCGCTACGGCCGGCCATGTCAGGGTACTGAACTTCCCTTTTTTTCAACAAATTTCTTGGCTTCAGGAGGACTGACACAGGCCGTGTCAGGTGACATGGGTGGTCGTGTCAGCATGCTGGAAATTGGTGATGATTTTGCTCCCTCTTGGTCGTGTGCCCTGACACGGGCCGTGTTAGGTGACACGGGTGGCCATGTCAGGATCCTGACTTCTCTCAAAATGTCTTCTTTTCAACCCCGTTTCTCGTTCCCTTCGGGTATGACTTCCTTCCTCGAAATCCAAGCCTTAAGCCATATCTAGTACATATACTTCCTCTTGTAAAACCCTATGAGTTGACAAAGAAACATACAAACACACAAAGAAAATAACTTAGATGTTAAAAGCATGGTTTGCCTCGCACGAAGCGCTTCGTTTAATGCCGCATGGCTCGACGGTCCATCATGCTATTCTTTGAGGCATGCATTCTCCACAAGGCCAATTTCTTGTCCTGGGAAATACGGTTTCACTCTCTGCCCATTCACCTTAAAAGCGTCTCCATTCGTCTAATTCTTCAATTCTATCACACCATGAAGAAACACCTTGTTTAGGATAAACGGTCCAGACCATCTCGACTTTAGCTTTCCAGGAAACAACTTCAACCTGGAATTAAACAAAAGAACCAATTATCTTTCCCAAAATTCCTTCCTTTGAATCTTTCGATCATGCCATTTTTTTTTTGTTCTTTGTATAATTTGGCATTCTCGTACACTCGATTCCAAAATTCTTCTAACTCACGGAGTTGAAGGATTCGGGAATCTCCCGCTTTTTAGAGATCATAATTCAGGAATTTTGAGGCCCACAACACTTTGTGTTCCAACTCTAAAGGTAAGTGGCAAGCTTTTCCATAAACTAATTGGTAAGGGGACATACCTATTGGTGTTTTAAATGCAGTTCTGTATGCCCATATCGCATCATCCAACTTGGTTTCCCAATCCTTTTGAGATGAGATCACAGTCTTCTCTAGAATTTGCTTGAGCTGCTAATTAGAAACTTCCACTTGGCCACTAGTCTAGGGATGGTAAGGAGTGGCGACTTTATGCTTCACATTGTATTTCTTGGGCAACTTCTCCGCGAGACGATTTAGGAAATGAGTTCCTTCATCACTTATCAAAGCTCTCAGTACTCCAAACCTAGCAAAGATGTTTTTCTTTAGAAACTTAACAACCACCTTAGCATCATTAGTCGGTAAGGTGATTAGTGCATCTTTATGCACATTCTCCTATATTTTTACTTAGGTATTTCTTTACTTTATTTTTATTATTCTTATGTTTTATTATGTTTTTATATTTTATTTTATTTTTGGTCTAATTTGATTTTCGCACTTTATTTTTCAGCTTTAGCAGTCTGCACGGAAACAATCATAACTGGAGTTCCGGGAATCCGTTTGCGGCGTTCTAAAAATCACCGGAAAGCTAAGAGAGAGAGATACGACTTTTGTGTTGGAGTCGAAGTCAGATTCGGAGCACATTTTCCCAGAATATTTATTGAAGTTACAAAATTAGGAATTTGTTTTAGTTTTGGGTCATGTTTTGGGCCTGGGTAATGTTTTCGACCCAGTTGGGTTTTGAACTTGTTTTTCTTTTTAGGGGAAACTCGTGTTACTATTCATTCACTCTCCATTCACGAAAAAAGTTGAAGTTTTGTAAGAATCTTATGGAGAACTAATCACTCTGAGTCGGTCTACCGTAATAGGATCATATATCTTGCAAACCTTATCGCGCTTGTCATTGAGTTTGTATCCAGATAGGAATGAAATGAACGCTTATAATATTAAAATTATAACAATCGATGATAGTAGGAACCTAGATTGACTTATTTCATAATCACTTATTTCACAACAGTTTTTTCCAATAATCACTTTTGTTAATTACTCTTATTCATTCGAACACGACCAAACCCCTTCCCCCCTTTTTATTTGATTAGTAATAATCAAGAATCCTTGAGAACGATATTCCGAGTTACCGTCGCTGTACTGCATTTTTACAAAATAACTCGTTTTTGATCCGCACGTGACAGCAGATCAAATTGGCGCCGTTGTCGGGGATTCTTGTCGTTATTAATCAATTTTAGAGTTATAGGGTTAGTGTCCTCGAGTCTAGACCTTAGTTTCCTCGCGGTTTCGTCGAATTCGCGTTTTAGAGTTCAAATCGTAAAAAAATCGGTTTTCTTGAAAATTGCTTTCGAATCGAATTCTGTTATGGGCATTTGAAGCAGAAAAATTCTAGAAACGTTTGTCCCGTACTACAAAGTAGTTATGGGAGGTGTGCTTTCAAATTCCCAAATTCATCATTTTTCTATTTTTAATGATTTATTTACTGTTTTTATAGAGTCGGAAAAAATCGAAAAATTTCTCAAAATTCTATTTTTAAGTCATTAGATTAATTTCGGTGTCAGTTTATTTTTTTGAATTTATTTTGATCGATTTCCTTCTTTGTGTTTGTTTTTGACTTTTAGGGACATTGTTGACATTTTGAATATTGTTGCTGCATTGCTGTGCATTAGTCCTGGCAACTAGGTCATCCTGTTCTGAGCTTGTCGTTTTTGATCCACGCGCGACAGCGGATCAAAAATCTACAGGTTTAATCATTCAGTTGGCGAACAAGAGCAACACTCGCCCTGCCGGCGTAATCAAAGATGTCCTTGTTCAAGTTAAGGATTTGATTTTTCCTGCAAATTTTTACATTCTTGACATGGAAGGAGAAACGAAGTCCAGCAAAGCTCCCATCATTTTAGGAAGACCGTTCATGAAATCGGCAAAAACGAAAATTGATGTTGATGATGGAAGCATGTCCATGGAGTTTGGTGACATTGTCGCAAAATTCAACATTTTTGATGCCATGAAACATCCTTTGGAGGAGCACTCCGTTTTTCGTATTGAGCTGACTTCTGAATTAGTTGATGACACTTGTTCTGAATTATTTTCTCTTGATTTTCCATCTTTATTTGGTTTTGATGATGCTTATTCATGTTCTGATTGTACTGACACTAACCTTTGTGTTGTGTGTGCTGAGATTGATGCTGCCTTGCAGGCTGATATATTTCCTACAGGTGAAGCTGTAGCCGATGAAGTTGTTTTTACAGCTGATGCTCTTGATATCCCGGCTTCCCCAAACACTCCATCCATCGAGCAGCCCCCGTCCTTAGAGCTAAAAGAGCTCCTTGAGAACCTGAAATATGCTTACTTAGAGAGTACCGAAAAACTCCCTGTTATCATTTCTTCTAACCTTGATTTCGATCAAGAAAACAAGCTTTTGCAGGTTTTGAAGAAGCACAAGAAGGCAATCGGGTGGACATGAACCGACCTTCCAAGAATTAGTCCTTCCATGTGTATGCACAGTATTTTACTTGATGATGGTGCGAAAATAGTGAGGCAACCCCAAAGGAGGCTTAATCCTTTGATTCTCGATGTTGTGAAGAAAGAGGTAACCAAACTCTTGCAAGCAGGTATCATTTATCCTATCTCTGACAGTAAGTGGGTAAGCCCAGTGCAGGTTGTACCTAAGAAATCTGGACTTACAGTGGTCAAAAATGAAAAAAAATGAACTTGTTCCCACTAGAGTACAGAATAGCTGGAGAGTTTGTATCGATTACAGGAGACTGAACCAGGCTACTAGAAAGGATCACTTTCCTTTACCGTTCATCGACCAAATGCTTGAACGACTAGCTGGTAAATCACATTATTGTTTTCTTGATGGCTTTTCAGGTTACTTTCAGATTCATATTGCACCGGAAGATCAAGAGAAGACCACCTTTACTTGTCCCTTCAGTACTTTTGCTTATAGGCAGATGCCTTTTGGTCTTTGCAATGCTCCTGGCACTTTCCAGCGTTGCATGCTTAGTATCTTTTCTGATTTTATTGAAAATTGCATGGAAGTCTTTATGGACGACTTCATTGTCTATGGTTTCTCTTTTGATGCATGCTTGAGCAGTTTAAGCTTGATTTTATAAAGATGCATCGAAACTAACCTTGTTTTAAATTATGAAATATTTCATTTTATGGTTGAGCAGGGAATTGTTCTTGGTCACATAATTTCTGAAAAAGGAATTTCTGTTGACCCTGCTAAGATTGATGTGATTTCTACACTACCTTACCCATCTTGCATTCGCGAGATTCGTTCTTTTCTTGGTCATGCAGATTTTTACAAGCGCTTCATTAAAGATTTCAGCAAGATAGCTCTTCCGATGTCAAACTTGTTGAAGAACGACGTCACTTTCCACTTTGATGACAAATGCAAACAAGCGTTTGACTTCTTAAAGAAAACATTGACCTCCGCTCCCATAATCCAGCCCCCTGACTGGACCCTCCCTTTTGAGCTTATGTGTGATGCTTCGAATTATGCTGTTGGGGCTGTCCTTGCACAAAGAATTGACAAAGCTGCCCATGTTATTTACTATGCTTCTAGGACTTTAGATTCTGCACAGTCAAATTACACTACCACGGAAAAAGAACTTCTAGCTATTGTTTTTGCTCTTGATAAATTCAGATCTTATTTGCTAGTTCTAAGGTTGTTGTTTTTACTGACCATGCAACTTTGAAGTACCTTTTGAAGAATCCGGATGCAAAACCGAGATTAATTCGGTGGATGTTGTTGCTCCAAGAGTTTAATATAGAAATTAAAGACAAAAGTGGAGTCGAGAACTTAGTGGCTGACCATTTGAGCAGGATAGAGAGAGATGAAAATCCCTTTCCTATTCAGGATGACTTTCCTGATGAGCAGCTTCTAGTTTTGCATGGTATTACACCTTGTTTGCTGATATTGTTAATTATCTTGTTGCTGGTGTTTTTCCTACAGGTGCATCTAGATCACATATTCATAACTCAAGAGTGATGCCAAATATTATGTTTGGGATGATCTATATCTTTGGAAGTTTGGTAGTGATCAGGTTATTAGAAGATGTGTTCTTGATTATGAGATTGAATCCATTTAAAAATTTTCTCATGCGTCTCAAGTTGGAGGACATTTTGGCCCTCAAAGAACTGCAAGAAAAGTCCTTGACTCAGGTTTCTATTGGCCAACTGTTTTTAAAGATGCTTATGAGACTTACCGCACTTGCAAAGAGTGTCAGATAGCAGGTACAAACATCACTCGCAAGAGTGAAATGCCTCAGCAGCCTATGCTTTTCTGTGAGGTATTCGATGTATGGGGAATCGACTTCATGGGTCCCTTTCTTGTATCGTTTGGTTTCCTTTATATTTTGCTTGCTGTTGATTATATTTCAAAGTGGGTAGGAGCTATCCCCACTAGGACTAATGACTCTAGAGTTGTTGCAGATTTTGTCAGGTCTAATATCTTTTGCAGGTTTGGAATACCGCGAGCTATCATCAGTGACCAAGGTACTCATTTCTGTAACTGCACCATGGAATCCTTGCTCCGAAAGTATGGAGTTGTGCACAGAGTCTCTACTGCGTATCACCCACAAACTAATGGGCAAGCTGAGATCTCAAACAGGGAGATCAAACAGGTTTTAGAGAAAATGGTGCAGCCAAACAGGAAGGAATGGAGCCGTCGTCTAGAAGACGCACTTTGGGCTCAGAGAACAACTTTCAAGACACCCGTTGGGATGTCTCCTTATCAACTTGTTTTTGGTAAGGCATGTCATCTTCTTGTTGAGATAGAACACCGTGCCTATTGGGCGGTGAAAAGTTGTAATTTGGAGATGCAACAAGCAGGTATTGAAAGAAAACTCCAATTACAACAGCTGGAAGAGCTTAGACTAGAGGCTTATGAAAGCTCTAGGATTTATAAAGAAAAAACTAAGCACTTCCATGATAAAATTATTTCTAGGAAGGAATTTTCTGTGGGCCAACAGGTTTTATTATTTAACTCCCGCATTAAGCTTATGGCTGGGAAACTTCGATCCAAATGGATTGGCCCCTTTGTTGTTACTAATATTTTCCCTCATGATGCAGTAGAAATTAAAAGTGCAGGTACTGATAAAGTTTTTAAGGTTAACGGGCAGCGTCTGAAGTTATTCTATGGAAGTTTGATGCTTGAAGATGTCGGTATAGAGGAGCTTTCTTTGGAAGCGCCTAACCACACTGCAACTTGATCAGGGAGTTGTTCTTTCCTTATCTCTACTTAAATAATTATGTACTTTCATTGAGGACAATGCTTGTTTTAAGTCTGGGGGAGGGAAACCTTTATTTTATTTACTTTTTTTTTTTGTTTTTTTTTGTTTTCAGTTATAATAATAAAAATAAAAAATTGCATCTTTTTGAAAGTTCTGGGCTATGGTCTAATTTGAGATTAGTTTGCGGAGACTTGGGAAAAATTCACAAGATCAGTATCGTCTTAACACCGTAAGTCTCCTGCATATGGAAATTGATTAGAATTCTTATTATGTTTAGCCTTAAATTTTCATTCTTTGACAGCTCTTGAGTAGTTTATTTCACCAGTCAGCACCATCTCATACACACTCTACGCAGGGAAGCCGATGAATATAAGTGAGTGATCAAATTTTTAGCTTGAAAAAAAATTAAAAGAAAGAAAAGAAAAGAAAAGTTGAAAAAAAAATTACTCGTTAGTTGGTTCAGCGGTTTCTGGTGCTGAACTTGGTAAGGCGGATTACGGTCCGATCCCCCGCAACTACAACTGAGTCAGAAAAGGGTTATGCCACGCAAGTACCAAAACCCCAAACAAAAAGGATTAGAGTCACTAACCGGTCGCCTTGCTATGAGTGTGTGGAGATAACGGTCTTAATGTGATTGCGCCCGAATGAAAAAGAGCAAAAAGGAGGATGAGTAAGTTAGGCTTTAACATAATAACATGATTTGAGTTGATTTCTGTATCCAGGAGGCTTATCTCGGCAAAATTGTGGATTAGTGTTCCTACGATATCCTTAGTGTATAAGATTAGTACCTATCGATGCAAACTTAACCGAAGAAGACTTTTAGCCTGGAATGAGTAACTGTTGATGTGTTTATGCTTTCTTTGTTTTGTTTTATTTTTATTTTGCTCTGAGTGCAAAAGTTCAAGTATGGGGGAATTTGATCAGTGCATCTTTATGCACATTCTCCTATATTTTAACTTAGGCATTTCTTTACTTTATTTTGATTATTCTTATGTTTTATTATGTTTTTATATTTTATTTTATTTTTGGTCTAATTTGATTTTCGCACTTTATTTTTCAGCTTTAGCAGTCTGCACGGAAACGATCATAACTGGAGTTTCGGGAATCCGTTTGAGGCGTTCTAAAAATCGCCGGAAAGTTAAGAGAGAGAGCTACGACTTTCGTATTAGAGTCGAAGTCAGATTTGGAGCATATTTTCCCAGAATATTTATTGAAGTTACAGCATTAGGAATTTGTTTTAGTTTTGGGTCATGTTTTGGGCCTGGGTAATGTTTTTGACCCAGTTGGGTTTTGAACTTGTTTTTCTTTTTAGGGGAAACTCGTGTTATTGTTCATTCACTCTCCATTCACAAAAAAAGTTGAAGTTTTGTAAGAATCTTATGGAGAACTAATCACTCTGAGTCGGTCTACCGTAATTCAGGTTCCAACACTTGAGATTGTTATTATATTATTATTTGTTTAATTCCTTTCAATGATTTTATACTCTTGTGTGCTTAATTCAATTGTATGAAATATATTGATTCAATTTGGTTGATTGTATGATCTTAACATAGACACTTTTATGTTTTCTTATTCGTTTTTGTGTCTGAATAATCATGTTTGCTTAATTTATGAAGCTTTATACTGTTTGCTTAATTCGGACAATAGGACCATATATCTTGCAAACCTTATCGCGCTTGTCATTGAGTTTGTATCCAGATAGGAATGAAATGAACGCTTATAATATTAAAATTATAACAATCGATGATAGTAGGTACCGAATCGGTAGATTGACTTATTTCATAATCACTTATTTCACAACAGCTTTTTCCAATAATCACTTTTGTTAATTACTCTTATTCATTCGAACACGACCAAACCCCCCTTTTTTTATTCGATTAGTAATAATCAATAATCCTTGAGAACGATATTCCGAGTTACCGTCGTTGTACTGCATTTTTACAAAATAACTCGTTTTTGATCCGCGTGCGACATCGGATCATAAGGCCACCCTTCTACTCATTTAGATATAGAATCCACCGCCACTAAAATGTAATTCTTTCCAAATAACGGTGGAAATAGGCCCATGAAATCTATGCCCTAAACATCAAACAGCTCGACCTCCAACATAGCATTCTAAGGCATATGATTTATCTTGGAAATGTTGCCTGTTCTTTGACATCTGTCGCACTCTTTGACTATGTCTTAGGCATCTTTGAACAGTCTGGGCCAGTATAACCTCGACTGAAGGACCTTTGTTGTTGTTCTATAACCACTAAAGTGTCATCAATATTCTGAGTCATGGCATGCTCTAAGAACGCCCTTCTGTTCTCCCTCAGGAACACATCTTCTAACCAATCTGTCTATTCCTTTCTTGTATAAAAATTGGTCATCCCACAAATAAAACTTGCAATCATGCAAAAACTTTTTCTTTCTGTTATAATCAAAATCATTAGGGATCACCCCATTTACCAAATGATTCACATAGTCTACGAACCATGGAACACCAGTAATAGCCAGGATGTGTTCATCAGCAAACTCATCATTGATTGAAAGTTTCTCTTTTGTTTCTTCAATCAGGGACATTTGAGATAGGTGATCATAAACAGTGCTTTCACACCCTCTTTTGTCTCGGATTTCCACATCAAACTCCTGAAGGAGCAAGATCCATCTCAGTAGTCTCAGCTTAGATTCCTGCTTAGCAAACAAATACTTCAAAGTAGCACAGTCAGTATAAATAACTACCTTATATCCTAACAGATATTATCTAAACTTATCAAAAGCATAAACTACTGCTAACAACTCCTTTTTGGTAGTTGCATAATTCATCTGAGCAGGATTTAAAACATGACTAACATAATAGATCACACGTAACAACTTCTCTCTCCACTGTCCTAATATTGCCCCTACTACAATATCATTTGCATAACACATGATCTCAAATGGGAGAGACCAATCAAGAGCAATCACAATCGGTGCTGACACTAATCTACTATTTAATGTCTCAAATGCTTTGACACAATCTTTATCAAATACAAAATGTTTTTCCTTAACTAATAAATTGGTTAGAGGTTTGGCTATCTTAAAGAAGTCTCTTATAAACCTGCGCTAAAAACCTGCATGTCCCAAGAAACTTCTTATACCTTTCTCATTAACTCGAGGTGGAATATTAGATATTACCTCGGATTTTTCTTGGTCCACTTCAATTCCTTTTTGGGAAACTTTGTGACCTAGAACAATACCTTCACGCACCATGAAGTGACATTTTTCCCAGTTGAGAATCAAGTTAGGTTAGTCAAACAATTATCAAAAGAAGACCCAAAAACAGAAAAATCATCCATGAACACTTCCATATGCTTTTCAAGCATGTCAACAAAAATGAATGTCATGCAGCGTTGAAATGTGGCTGGCACATTGCACAATCCAAATAGCATTCTTCTATAAGAAAAAAAACCATAGGGGCAAGTGAATGTTGTCTTTTCTTGATCTTTAGGAGCAAATGCTATCTGATTATACCCTGAGTATCCGTCAAGAAAACAATAATAATCGTGACCAGCCAACCTTTCCTACATTTGATCAATAAATGGAAAAGGGAAGTGGTCTTTTCTTGTTGCAATGTTCAACCTCCTATAATTTATGCACACTCTCCAACCTGTAACTGTCCTTGTAGGAATTAGCTCTTTCTTCTTACTCATGATGACTATAGTTACCCCTTTCTTGTGCACCACATGCACTGGACTAACCCACGAGCTATCAAATATAGGATAGATAAGACCTGCATCTAACAACTTTACCACTTATTTCATTGCGGAGTTAATTCTTCTTTGAGGTTGGACAACCGGTTTGTTATCATCCTCCATTAGAATCTTGTGCATGCAAACTGTAGGACTAATACCCTTCAAATCTTCAATGGCCCATCCAATAGCACTCTTATGTTTTTTTAGTACTTGGATGAGTCTTTCCTCTTGGACACTCTTGAGACTCGAATTTATGATAGTTGGGCATCTACCTTCTATGTTGAGGAAAACATATTTTAAATTCTCGGGCAGCTGTTTCAACACTGTCCCTTTTTTAGACTCTCGATTCTCTTATGATGACTGAGGTTGCCTTAAATCTACCCACCGGCATGGTCGAGATCCCTTCCATAGAGGTTGTGATTCCATCATGGATAACACTTCTATAGAGGGATCTCTTCATCTTCCAGCATCTCAAGAATCACAAAGTCAACTGGGAACACAAACTTATCTATCTTCACTAAAACATCTTCAATAATCCCATAGGGTCTCTTTATCGAATAATCTACAAACTGGAGTGTCATCTGGTATCTTGCACCGTTTCTATTCCAAATTTTTTGTAGATGGACAGGGGCATAAGACTCACACTATCCCCCAGGTCAATAAGTTCCTTTTTGAATGATCTATCTCCAATGGTGCATGGAATGCTGACCGAACCTCTATCTTTTTTCTTCACTGGAATTTTCATACCTTGCAAAATAGCACTACAAGTTTCAGTTAGAATAATAGGGTCAGTGTCAATTGTGCGTTTCTTGGAGATTATATCCTTCATGAACTTGGCCTAAGTAGGCATTTGCTCAAGCACCTCCAAGAATGGAATATTAATTTCCAGCTTCTAGAACATCTCTAAGAATTTTTCATAGTTTTTATTAGGTTGTCCCTTTTTCTTGTTTCTTATGGGGAAAGAGAGCTTTATGACAGGTTTTGGCTGAATTGGTTTCTCTTTCACTACTTGTTTAGATCCAACCACTTCTTCATTGATGATCTCATTTTCTTTGATTTCAAGATCTACTTCGAGTAATTGGTCTTCATTTTTCAGGTTTCTCCTCAGGAACTTCAAGAGATTTCCCACTTCTCGTGGTTACAACATTCACATTGTTATGATCTCTTGGATCTGTCACAGTTGCACTTGGTAGAGCACCTTTCGCTTGAGAATTTACAAGTTGTTGTGCTATCTGGCCCATCTGCACTTCTAGATTTTTGATGGAAGTTGTACTGTTCCTCTTATTGTTTCCGGTCTCTTCTTGAAATTGAGAACTTTGAGCAGCCATCTTCTCAATGGCAATTTCCTAATTCGCCTTCTTTGGTGCTTGTTGTTAATATTGTTGTTGTGGTTGTTGGTATTGTTGCAGGTACGATGACTGTGGTTGTTTTTGTTGCTGAGGTTGGTATTGTTACTGCTGTGGCTGATTCTTGTATTGAGCCGGACCCTGTTTTTGAACATTCCCTTATTGATCTTTCCAAGAGAAGTTGGGATGATTCTTCCAACCTAGATTGTATGCGTTGGAATAAGGGGTATTCTGCTCCAGAAAATTAATAGCCTCAATTTGTTGTGCAGTTGCAGTACAATGCATAGAAAAATGAGGTCAACCACAAATCTCGCAACTAATAGCTTGAACCGGTTAAACTTGGGCGACCGTTTGAGTACCTACGTTCATCACCTTAAGTCTTCTTTCCACTTCAGCAACAATATGATCTTCCATCTTTACCACCTGATTAGCCAACTTCAAATCAATTATTCCTTCAAGCTTACTCACGTTGCGGTCGTATAATTCCAATTGCTCGTTTGAAGTAATGGCTTCAATGATCTTCTTAATACTAGTGGTTGTTGTAAAGTTTGATGAGCCACCAACAACTATATCAATAAGTTTCTTTATCTTCATTCGGAGGCCATTTACAAACATTTTCATCTGTTCAGTTTGATCCATATTATGAGTGGGATAAGCTACCAATAACCTCTTAAATCTCTTGTAAGCATCACCAAATGACTCTCCTTCCTTATGCTTAAAATTCAGAATATCATATCTTTTTCGAATATAAACAGAAGTAGGAAAGTATTCATTAAGGAAGGTTTTCTCCATCTCTTCCCAAGTAGTGATACTTCCTGCAGGTAAGGAGTAAAAACACTCTCTGGAATCTTTAGCAAGAGTGAATGAAAAAATCCTTAATTTCTTAGCCTCTTCAGAGTACCCCTCGATCTTCAAAGTGATGCTCATTGTAAGAAACCTTTGTAAATGTTTATTTGCATCTTCATTGATATTTCTTGCGAAAGGTCTCTTTTAGAGCTGTCAGATCGTTGTTAGGTGTATTTGAAAATTTGCAACGTTCACTGGTTGATTCACTATAGTTAACCGACCTGTCAGAGTATTTTCTCCACCATAGTCCCCAAGAAGTCTTTCTTGCGGTTCAGCCATGATGGTTTCTGTGTCTGAATCTATATCAGAATGATTAGATACTTCTTCCTCTCTTTCGGGTACATAAACTAATTTTTTTGCTTCTAAAGCTGCCAGTCTTGCTTGTTTAGCTTTTCTAAGCCTCGCTTGCAAAGATCACTTTGGTGCCGTGTCAAAAGAAAATTCAGCTGAGGTATTTCCTTGCATACAAAGATTAGACAGAGATTAGTAATAATAGAATAACAATAAATAGAAAATAAAATTTTAGTCACAGAGCAACAAAATTTAATTAAACTTAATTCAAACACTATATTTTGGCAATCCCCGGCAGCGGCACCAAAAACTTGATCGAAAAAATAACAAGTGTACTGTTTTTGCTAATGTAGTAATAATAGGGAGAAATCCTCAGTATCGATCTCAAGGACTGTGTGCAAATATTGAGTTCAACTATTGTTCAATTAAACAAAACATATTGGGGGTTTTAAAATTGTTTTGTAAATTATGAATTAACAATGAGTAAATATAACAGAATAGGAAATTGGTTTTGGCAAATATCAGAAACATGCTAGGGCAAGGTGTATGATTTGTCATGTAACAACTCCAAATTCTTATTTCGTTAACAAGTTCAAAATAATCAACTATCTGTTCTTTAGTCTATTTTTCCTCTAAGTCCTTAGTATGAAAACCTCTGATCATTCATCCTAAATTCTAAGTCCTTAGGAATTTATGATGAAATCTAGAATTTGTGTTATCAAGAATTTACCTGTTGCTATAGGGTATCCCTAGTCCTAGGTGATATTCACTATAGCATAATCGCACAAAAGCATTAACAATGGCAGTCCATCCTAATTGTTAATCATTAATCAATCCCTATTGGTCTGATGAAGAAGGAATTAGAAACATTGAACGATTAAATTGATTAAGAAAAACAAATATATAACTCAAAATAGGAAATCAAAGTAGTTTACAGAGTCAAATCAAGGACACCCCCTAGAATTGGGGGGTTTAGCTACTCATAATGTTCAAGGGAAATACAAGATAACAATTAGACATCACAAGTATTGAGAGTAAACTTCGATCATCAATTGCTTCCGCTCATGAAAATCTCCCGCGATCCAAAAACCTTGTCTTCTCAAATCTTCAATCGTGTAATTCCTTTTTTTTTCAAAATTCCCCTCATTCCTCGTAAAACTCGTCTAAATAGTTAAAATCCAATTGCACTGGTTAGAAATGTCAAAAACACACTCGCAGCTCAACACTTGGGCCAAAAATAAGAAAATAGGAGAATAAACATTTTGAGCTGACACAGGCCGTGTCAGGCAACACGGGTGGCCGTGTTGCGCCTATGAGTTCCAATTTTTCTTTTCCAGTCCCGGACCTTGTGACACGGCTCGTGTCAGGTGACACGGGTGGCCGTGTTACGCCATAGGTTCTTAGCTTCTTGATCTTGTTTCAACTTCCAACCTTACACAGCCCATGTCAGATGACACGGGTGACCGTGTTACACCATGGGTTCTTAGCTTCTTGGTCTTGTTTTATCTTCCAAGGTGACACGACCCATGTCAGGTGACACTGGTGGTCGTGTTGCTCCTCCTGTAGGTCGAGCCAATCTTCCACCGAAACTTCAAATATTCCACTTTCTCGCACCGAGTCTTTTGGATCTATTACTTGGTCCTGAAGAAAATCAAAAACAAAAAACTAAAGCATAAAATGCAGAAAACTTGAAATAAAGCTTAAACAATAAAACAAGTAGAAAACTTACGATAAATAAAATTGACTCAAACAATAACAAACTAAGTACAAAGTGCCATGGAATACCTAAATTCTTCTCGAATAAGTGATGAAAATATAATACAAATGGTGACCGATCACACATCAAGGAAAGCCTTGAGAGAATTTTTTTTTGGGTAGGCTGTTGCACCCTAAAATTTGCTCAACCTTATTCACTTGGTTTATGTTTCAATATCATTAGCATTTGCATATAGAGTCATGTACATAGTCTACACATCTGCATAGCATAAGCATAGCAAGTCATCCAACAGGGGACCAATCATTATTCTCATCTCTAGGAGCCTATCAAGAGGTTATTCTTCAAGTTCAATCTCATTCAAGTCATCAGAAGAGTTTGAAAGCTGAGAAGTCAATGGATCAAGCAGGGCATCTAGCTCCTATCTGAGGGTATCTGAGGATCAACAAAGAAATTGTGAGCTGTGGGCTGAGCATGGAGAGTATCTAGACACCATGAAAGACTTAAAAAGTCATTTGGAGAAAGAGATCAGTCATTGGTATGATCACAAGTATTGCAGTTGAAGACAGTCAACTAGGGTTTCATCTGGGTCAACCCTGGGTCAACTCTAGGTCAATTGACTGATTGAAAGGCATTAAGGGCTATTGGAGAGATGTGGGGTTCATCATTTGACATGTAAATAAGGATATGTTGTTATGCCAAGAAGAATTCAAGAGAAATCAAGGAGAAGAGGAGTTTCTAAATTAGGGTTTCTGTGTAAAATCCCCTAATTTAGGTCAAATTTCCAAGCAAGATAAGTCAAAATGCAAGCTTCAAATGGATCCTTGGCCAACATGAAACTTGTAGAGGATCTAATACCTTTAATTTGAGTGGTGGAAGACACTAAGGAGATTTATAGAACTCAATTTATGGTCCTTGCAAGTTACAGGTCATCTGAGGTATCTGAAATTTTGTCTGTGAAAGTGACTTGACTTCCAAGATATTTTTACCCCTCAAGGCGATTTCAAATGAATTTCTGGTCAACATAAGAATTGTTCCTCATTGTCTTAGCTTTCTAGAATGGTATAGTATGCCTTCATATGATTTGTGGAACTCTACTTATGGTCTTGGCAAGCAAAGGGTATTTTGGTCATCTGAGGATTACAGGTCATTCTTAGCCTATGCCTAAAACTCATACAAGGAAGCTTCAAATGAAAAACTTCACAACATCAAAGTTGCTCAAAATGCCATTTTAAGTCTAGAAAAGAAGTCATGGAAGTTTGGAAATGCATGTAATGAGACTTGACCAAAGTTGGTGGAAAATGACCTAAAAAAGGCATATAAGTTGAAAAAGTTGAAATAAAAAATTGGTTTGAGAGATATACAAATACAATATGGGTCATCCAATATACAAAATTGATTCCCAACATCATTTTAGAGACATTGGTTCAGCCACTTTTTTGAGTTAAGGGTTAAGTTTTGGACATGCTTTGTTATTTCGTTACTTGCATAATAAGATACACATGAAAAGTTCAACATAAAGCAAAATTAAAGGCATGTAAGCTCTCTTATCATTCCAATTTGTCATGCAAGGAGATTTTCACTCATGGTTAAGGGGTTGTTAAGAGATAAAGGAGAGATATCATGAGAATTCAAAGTATCATGGCATGAGAAGTTCATGAAATTTCCACAAGTTTCTAGAATCCTCCAAGAGCCATCTAGAAACTTCTCAAGCTGTTAGTCATCATCTATATACTGAATTGAAGCCAGTTGTGTAAAAGGGTTGGTGCATTGAAGGAGAGAAAAGAGAGAACTTCATAGTTGCTTCCATTGTAAGAAAGTGCAAGAATCACCATAATCTTCCATTTCTGATCACTTCTTTTCTTCATCCATCATCCATTGAAGATTGTGAGTGGGAACCAGCAAGCTCAGAGGCATGTACATGGAAGATCAAAGCTCTAGGGTTTGAAATTGCAAAATTCATAGTAGGATCGAATCTCACAATTCAAGCACTCATCACCACTATTGTTGCAAACAGAAAGTTTCTCATCAATTAGAGATCATCCTCGAAGGGTTTCAAGCATTGGATCCACCTGCAACTACCTCCACCATTGATACTTGACAGGTTGGTGGATTCTCCCATATCTCCTTAATTATGCATAGTTAGGTTAGATCTTTGGTGTAGGATTGTTAGACTTGCTTAGGTGATCGATTCCATAGAGTTTCAGAGAGTTTCATGAAGATCGATAACAGGTGTTAGGTTCTTTGATGAGCAAGAAAATGCTGGTTAGTGAGTGTCAATGCATGTGTAATGGCTTGTTGAAACCAGTGTAGCATGTAGAACAGCTTAGTGCCATTAGAGTTAGGTTTTAGCAAGGTCGAATTCAGTGTAACATGGTGGTACCAAGATCTTGAGGCTTTCTGTTTGGACGATACAAGATGTTTCAATGAAAACTACACGTATGATCATGTTCCTGGTGATTGGTAGATCATTTTTGGTCTTGGAATTTTTGATTTTCATTGAGAAGCGAGTGAGCACGATGATGATGAAAACGCGCGCATGAGCATGGATTTCTGAAACCCTAGATGGCATTTGGGGAAGACGACCAGTATCCGTTGGATTGTTCCATTTTTTTTGACTTTGAAGACTCATCCAAGGGCTGACATTGAAAGTAAGAAACGGAGGGAAAGTTTAAATCCTCAAAACGCAGCGTTTGATTTAGTAGACAATCTGGGCTCAAGTGCTTTTCGCGCCCCCCAATTTGCTGGGCCCAACGCGCGTCAACTGTTTTTCTTACTTTTCATACCCCCTTCCCTTTAATTCATTTCTTTCATTTCTTTTAATTTTCTTGCATTTTCAATAATTCATAATAAAATGGAAAATGAATATTTTTTAATTCTTCTTTTTGCTATAGATCAATAAACATGTGTAGAATTTAATAAAAATAAAAATGGAATTTTATTTTTAGTTTAGAATTTTTAGAATATTATTCTTTTAAATAGCTTTTTTAATTGATTTTAGTTGATACTCAATCTTGTAGGATTTGTATTAGGACCTTCCCTTAGGATTTTTGAGCCATTCTTTTTGGCATAATTAGATATTGAATCATAGTTTCCCCTGGATTTATCTCATGATTTTTTAGATTAAAATTTGATTAGTTTGTTAAGCATAGTCTTAGTGTACTCAAATTAGGGTTTTAGGTTGTATAGCTGAACTTGAACAATTTTATTTTGGGATTTTTAGGACAAATTAGTATATGGGGACTATAGGGATTAGGGGTAGTTATTAGATCCCTTAGAAATCATTAGGATTCCCCTACTGCTATTGATATACTACTGTATTTGTCTGACTGGTGTGGTGTGCCCTATGGGGGATTATTGTTTGTTTATATGGGTATTGGGATTGCTTGGGGATTGGGAGAGCTGAAGACTTGTGATGATGAAGCCATTGGAGATTCAGAGACTGAAGTCCAACTTCCAGAGTTGAAGAGGAGATTCTTGCTAGCAGCTGTTGAGGAGACTAGGGTTTAGGGGCTAGGCAGAGCTCTAGATTAGAAAGCTTGCTTCTCAAACATGGAATGCCTTGTCTGCATCCATCCTTTCCCTATGATTCAAAGTCTCTTTCAAATATCCACCTCCTTCCTTTGGAAGGACCAGTGAATGTATTTGAAAGATAGAACTTTTGAGGGAAAATTGTCTATATAATGTTAACAGTTAATGAACCACCCTTGGTAGGTAATTGACTGTCTAACATTCCTTCACTTCATCTGGTTGATTGATGTTCATCCTGGAGATTGAGACTTGAAGAAAAGCCATTACAGATGGAAGATTGATGATCAAGACCTTGCTGGAGGGCTGTGTAGATGGAGATTGATGCTTGCTGAAGCTTGTAGCTGATTAGAGATTACTTGAAGTCAGATGTTGATGCAGAGCTGCTGTGGCTGTTTATTTTTGCTGTTTATTTTCTGATGTATTGATTGGTTTTCCTGACTGTATTGTTTGCTGTTTAACCTGTTGGGTTGAAAGTGAAGTCTGTTCACTTTTGCCTATTGTTTTCTAGGTTCGAGGTTGAGTGGGACTCCCTTGCCTCACTTGTATTGTTGCATCCATGCATTTTACTGCTTTACTGTATATATCTGATATTGTTTCTGTTTCCGTCTATTCCCTTAGGATCTCTGTTTCTCTCTGCGCAAGAGAGGAGCATGATAGACATTAGGTCTTAACCCATGCATGATAACATTAGGTTAGTTTGATTCCCTTCGCAACCGTAGGTTAGAGTTCTGTCTCTTCTTTCTCAAAGCTAACAGAAAAATACAATAAAATTTCAAACACAATAAAAGACACTTCTTCCGTAAAAGAATGTGAACTCATCAAGACGTCATTTTTGTCCGCTTGGACTGCTAATCAGAAAAACCCTTTTTCAGAAGGAATAAAAACAACCAAGACAGACTTGTGTCGTGCGTGGCCCGAACTACGTTTGCTCTGATCTTTCATGCTGTGTGAAAGTACGTAGGCATAGGATGCGATATCCTAGCGAGCAACCTTCCCCTCCTTTCCCGTAGGTAGGCGAACTACGTTGACTCTGATTTCTCGTTCCAGGCGGGAATACGTAGGCATAAAGTGCGATACTTTGCCGAGTCATTTTATTTTCTTTTTAACCCTTGACCTATAGAGTAGATAGAATAACAATCCATACCCGAAGACAAGCGTGGATCCCGTCGAGTACGACGGACGTGAGGGGTGCTAATACCTTCCCCTTGCGTAACCGACTCCCGAATCCAGGTTTTGGTTGCGACGACCATACCTTTCCCGTGTTGTGCGAGGTTTACTCTGAGTGTTTCCTTTCCCTCCCGTGGGATAAATAACGCACGGTGGCGACTCTTCTGTTCAGCCGGCGCCGATTTTCGCAGTAGCGACAGCTGGCGACTCTGCTGGGGACAACCTGGTTCCCTATTCGAGTCTTGCCTTAGGTTTTTCCTAGCTGTTTGGGGCAATCCCCAGCAGCTGGCGACTCTGCTGGGGATCCAACGTCCCCTGGCTGCTAAGGGCTGCGATAGTTCTTATGCATTTGGGATCCAACGTCCCTTAAGAGAGCCAATCCTAACGCTTGTTTTCCCGTCGAGGATTTTGTATGGATTTATATTTCTGACCTTTATTTTCAGCATTATGTATATTGTTATTATTGCTGTATTGGGTTGTGATGGGTGGTTCTTTGATTGAGAGATAAGCCGGACTTGGGCTTGAGTGCACCTAGAATTAGAGTAGAAAGTAGTGGGCGCGTGCCGACTTTGCTTGCATTAGTGTCTCATGAAATCTACACTCGGACGAGGTTCTTCTGGTTGGCTTCTTTTTCTACCCTTTGGGTCGAAGGGGTTGTTGGTCAGCTGAATTGTCGACTCCGGGAACCGATCATTTGGAAGTTGGCTAAGTGAGGCCTCTTCAGGATTTGATGATGCCACTCCTTCTGGGAATCGTATCATCAACCCTGAAAGTCTGTGATGCCGACGACCGCATAGGATGCCATACCTTTGTCAGTTACTAGGACATCCACCTGTGAGAGGGTTTGGGGTTATGCAGGTAACTAGACCTTCAGACTACCGGTTTGTTTCTTGATCTGAGATCCTGGGTATTTATGGAGAGTTCTGAGGTCTGTCAGAGACCAGTTGGAGAGTTCTGAGGTCTGTCAGAGACCAGTTGGAGAGTTCTGAGGTCTGCCAGAGACCAGTTGGAGTTATGGTTGAGGTCTGTCAGAGACCATTGTTGGAGCTTTGTTTTAGGTCTATCTAAGACCAGGGTTTGAGGACTTCTAAAAGAGTCTATTTGAGACTTCTTGATATGGTTCAGGCTATTCAGCTACGGCCGTTGGTCCCTGCTGCATGTTACTTGCATTGCATTGTTTGCATACCCATTATCATTGCATCCCATTAACGTGTGTCTGTGCTGCAGGTGCATTTGCATATCCCCCGGTTCTAGTGCCCAGACTTCTGAGTATTGATTATGGCTGGTTTGAGGAAAACAGTTGCGTATAAGCTGCCTACACCCGATATTACCCCTTTGCTTGGTCTGATATCTCTTGCTGATGAGGAGGTTAGGAGAAGCTTCCGAATGAGTCATGGGAGATTACTGAGATTAGTCTGCAAGCCCACTGCTGATGAGATGAACGGGCTGTACACCTTGATGCAGTTCTATGACCCCGCATTAAGATGTTTTACATTTGCTGACTTCATTCTAGGGCCTACCATTGAGGAGTACGTGGAGTTTACTGAGCTACCAGTGCAGAACAAGGTTCCCTTTATTCACTCTGCTGAGCCCAAGTTGGAGGACTTAGCCAAGGCCTTGCATATGGACGCTGCAGAACTGTTAGTGACTTCTTGGCTTGGGGTTTCAGGTTTCTCTCTTGATTTCTTGGTTGGCAAAGCTCAGGAGTATGCCAAGAGCGGATGTTGGGTGGTTTTCAATGCTATTTTGGCTCTATGCATTTATGGGATTGTGCTGTTTCCTAACTTGCCCAATTTTGTAGACTTGGACGCTTTCCATCTATTTGCTGCCGGCAATCCAGTGCCAACGTTGATCGGAGACTTCTACCACTCCTTGCACTACAAGAATGAAAACAGAAGGGGAAAGGTGGTTTACTGCTGTGCTCCTTTGTTGAATATGTGGTTCAAGAGTCATCTTCCCATGAAGGGATCTTTTGTGGAGAGTGCAACCACCGCTAGCTGGTCAGAGCGCCTGATGAGGCTATCTTCCGAAGACGTTGAGTGGTTTGATCGAGACTTGCTGGGGTCTGAGCTCATCTTCAGTTGTTCTGGGTACCCTAATGTCCCGCTGATAGGAAGAAAAGGGTGTATCAATTACAACCCATCTCTGTTGGTCCGTCAGTTCGGATATGCGCTGAAGAACCCACCAAAGGAGGAAGAAGTACAGGAATCTCTGTACTTCACCGGAGATTTGAAGGGGGAGTTATTAGCCAAGCTGCAGCATGCCTGGACGCGTATTAACCGAAGGGGGAAGCCGTTGTTAGGGAAGAACGACTGTCAGGCTTATGCACCTTACAGGGTTTGGATCCAGGAGAGAGCAAGTCAGTTGCTGATGCCATTTCCAGCAGCGCCAATCCCTGTTCCTATTCCGGTAGCAGAGCCAACTACTGTTTCTAGGGAGGCCTACGAGCAAGTGGTGAAAGAGAAAGAAGCCTTGATGAAGATCAACGAAGGGTTAGAGCAAGAGCTAGCCCAGATACGCAGTGAGAAAAACAAGGCCGTGCATGCTTTCCAATAGCAGATTGAGCTAGTGAACAGACTAGGGGCTGAGTTGACTGAGGAGAAGAAGAAGCGCGAACGTCTGGGGCAGGAGTTCAGAAGCTCCCATGACATGCTGGAATCCAAAAAGAGGGCACTCGGCGCAGCACACCGAGAGATCTCTTCTTGCAATAAGACTTGGAATGCCACGCTCACCAACAATAAGAAGAGGGAAGATAAGTTGAAGCAGCAAATCTCTAACCTCGAAGAGCAGTTGAAGGCTAGCATCAACAAGTATGAAGAAGAGGTGATGTCCAGGTATAGTATCCAGAATGCGTTGAACAAGGCCATCAAAGGCAGGGACGAAGCTGTGTCTCAGAAGCGGAAGCTAGAGGATCGCTTAGGAGAAGGGGCATGGGAGGAAACTGCTGGAGACGTGCGGCGTGTGCTCAAACGAAGAAACCAACTTGTGGAAGGGCTGCTTACTCGACCAGGTCATCCAGAGACCAAGAAGTTGATAGAAGAGTATCAGGCTTATGGGAGTACTTGATCATTTCATGTATTGACTTGTATGCTTTATTTGCATTTGTGCTGACCATCACCAGGATTGTTGGTTGAGGTCATGCCCTCTTATTATACTCTCAGTGATATTGTATTCTTGGCTTACTGGATTTCTCTGCAATATATGAGGCTTTCTATGATTCAGCTCCGATCTTTGTATTGCTAGCACTGTCACCGCACTGGCACCTTCGCACTAGAATCGGGGAATGAATTTCCCTAATGCATAGACACACACATTACATTGCATTCATATTCATATTGCATTACAGGTAATTATTAAACTGTATCTCATCTCCTGTATCTTCCAGGTCCTCCCAGATTAGCGGCCGAAGAATTCCCTGACATTCAACCAGAAACAGCAGTGAGGAAGTCATGAGTCAGGATCAGACTGAGATGCAAGAGGTGCACGACAACATAATGCGGCTCATACAGGTAATGGAAGCCATGGCCGAGAGTCAGAAACAGTTGCAGAATATGGTGCAGCCTCTGATTGCTCAGGCTAATGATAGGGCTGCCGATTTTGCTCAGCAAGAGAGCCAAGGTTTTCTCCCAGGCTGCAGACGCCAACTTGTGGGGATAGACATCAAGCAGGTTCAAGCAGAATTAACGGATGTTCGAGCCCAGCTGGGGCAGTTCGCGAAAGATATGCAAGAGTTGCGCTCGAATCAAGAGACGCTAGAAGAAGAGAACTGCCGATTGAAGGCACAGATAGCGTTGATGGCTGAAATATTAAGGAACGTACTCAGAAGAGAAGGAGGGCAAATGTCTGAAGACGCGGCTGGCTTGTCTGCTCCTCAGGGGTCTGAAGAACCGTTACCCACACATGACAGGCGTAAGAGACCCTCTCCACGATTTGAAGCTCAGGATTCTCCTCGTCAGCAGTCGCAATTGATCTTTCAGGATAACTCAAGAAGGTGTGGTAAGAGGATGAGGTCTTCTAACAGAGTATTTGATGAGATCCCTGTGGATTATGATCAGCTGGTGCAACTCTTGTTCCAACTTCAACTGGTTGAGCCCCGCATTTTGGTTCCACTGACAGGGCAGCCGCCACCAGACTATGACTTGAACGCCCATTGTGCCTTCCACTCCGGAGCACCGGGGCATAACATTGCAAACTGCAAAGCTTTTAAGCATAAGATTCAAGACTTGCTGGATGAGAAAACAATTGAGTTTGTACCGGGGGGCATAAAAGTTTCAGGGACTGATATTCCCATTTCCCCGCCAGAGGTTGCAGACGAATCGAGGTATATCCCAGAGCCAGTGGAAGCTAAGTCCCCATGTCCACAACAGTTGCCGATGCCGGGGTTGAACTTAAGGATGATAACGCGTGAGCCTAAGGAAACGTCCGAGCAAAGCCAGCAGCATACAAGATGCCAGTATACGGCTCAACAAAGAATTCGGGGAAAGAAACCAAGGAGGGTGTTTGAAAAGCCTCCCTCAACGTACGCAGATTTGTTATAGACACTACTAAGATTGAACTTGGTGGAGAAAAGAACTCTGGCGCCAATAACAGGCGCTCTGCCGGATGGCTATGATGCAAGCAGGCACTGTGAATTCCACTTCGGGGCTCCCGGACATGATATTGAAGGTTGCCACGCGTTCAAGCATAACGTCCAAGATTTAATTGACAGCAGGGTTATTAACTTCTCTGATAGGGTCCCCAAGGTGGTGCAAGGCCATAGACAAGCGAAAGCCGGGATGATGAAAAAGTTTCCCAGATTTGATCGGGCCGTTGAAAGAAGATCGAGACAGCAGTAGACTACCCCTGATAATGGTTTCTGAGGATGGTTGACTCGCCAATAAGTCAAAGTGCAGGAAGTCCAGTTCTGAGACACCAACATTCTTCATGTTATCTTGTTCATGTCTTCGCATTTGTAGTTTCTTTTCTGTGTAATTGCAAATTTCGCTTCTAAAACTTGTTGTTTTTTCAATTGATATTGATAAACGAAATGAATATGCATGTTTTGAATTAATCCAATCATGTTCACTCTTTGTGTTTCTTTAATGCTTAATGCTTGTTTTAGCAGGAATCCGGGGAGGATGACGAAAACAGATGACGAATAATATTCCGATTGTATGCTTTTGGATAAAAAACTTGTTGATGAAATACAGGCATTGTTTCAATCCATAAACACCGGAGATATAAGGAAGATAATCCCTTGATAACCCCTTTCGAGCCCAGTAGTAGGAGTTTCTTTTTTTGAAAATGAAAAACCCTAAATCTTAACCCGGGGCAGGATAGGTATCAGCTAGTTTGACCAAGCGTTCAAATCGCGAAAGGAGTGTCCGGTTGAGGATAAATCACACTTGAATAGGTCGTGCCTAAAGAACCACAATGGTTAAACCTTGCCGACAAGGAGTGAAACAGTCACATTATTCCACAAAAAGTCAGACAAACCAGTGTCACACGACTTGTTCGAAAAAAAACGAAAAGCGAAAAGAATCAAAAGCCCGCTAAGTCAAAACTTGAAAACAAATGACTTAGGCAAAAAAGAACAGGGGCATCCCGCTGGACTGGAACATCAAAAGAATCTCAAAAGATACTCAGTCCAGGCAAAAGTTAGGGAAAAAAAAACGAAAAACGAAAAGGATTGCCAAAGAAAAGAAAAATCCTCGAAAAGGACAAAGTCGTGTGATTCTAGGCACCCAAAGACGAAAAGCAAATGACTGTCGCTCAAAAAGAAAAAAATGTGTGGTATCCTGAACCATCACTTCTATCATTCCACCTCTAATAGGTGAACGCTGAAGTCAGACTAGCTGAACATAGGATCGGAGAACATCATGGAGAATGGGTGGGTTAACATAAGCTTTGAGCCTTTATCTTTCCTTGTTAACCGTGAACCCGACCACGTTACAACCCGAAAAAGTCCTAATTGAAACAGGTTTTGGTCAAGAGCATACGTCGGTAAGGATCGCGTCGATTCTGACTCCTAAAAGGGTTCCTCTTACCAGCTTTCATATTGACATTTTGATAATTGATTCATTACATGTCGCAAAATTTTTTCAGTGAACAGACTTGGGCTTTGAAACTGTCATATGCATTGCGTTTAATATATCTCTTATGCAGAACTACCTGTGTTACTTGCGAGTAAGCGCATGTCGACAGGAAAGATTCCTACAGTGGAAGGTCTGATCAGGATAAAATGCAGAATGCCCAAATATTTCGTGAACTGGGGCAAGCTATACTGATTAATTCAGGTAGAGTCAGTCATCCTAGAAATAGTAAATCTGGGGCAGTCAGGTCAAGATTTGGAAAATCTCTCGTAGCTATGGGCATTGTTCCACGAATCCGTCAATCAGGGGCAAAGCCATTACCAGACCAAGATAGGTCACCCTAAAAGCACGAGAGCTACTTTTGACAGAGCACCTCTTCGAGGGTCGAAATTGTAGAAGCGGTTCATGTCTGGACGTCAGGATACAAAGACTGCGGGGGTCTATTCCAAAATTGTTGCAGAGTCAGGGGCAAGCTATGCAAAAATACAGACTGGGGCATGTTAGTATCCCCGAAGCGGAGTTCTCTCTTTTCAGCAAGTGTTCTTTCCTCCCAGTGGAACTCGAAGATTAAGACTCTCCCCGACAGAGTTGGTTGCGTGTCCTGGCATTTATTTTGTCAGGAATACCGTGTAATATCAGTTCACTCTCCAGCAGAAGCCCAATCATACTGGGCACATCTGTTATTCCCCAGCAGAGTTATATTCCCCAGCAGGGTGTTACTTCAACAAGGTGCTTGGTTAAGTTCCCAATTTCCCAGCAGGGTTGACTTCACTCTTCCAGCATTTATTTTGCTGGAATAATTCTGTAGCATCTAGATATCCCCAGCGGAGTTAACAGTACCTTCAGCATTTATTTTGCTGAAGCAGTTTCTGTATTCTAGCAGTTCAGGTGGAGAGAGCTCTTGCCCAAATGAACTACCGAACATTCAAGATCGCGGCATGAGACATTCAATGATAATGTCAGTTTCGGCAGTATTCCCCACGGAGTTATCAGTCCAAGTTGCTCTGTATTCCCAGGCAGAGTTATTTGTCATCAAAGGGTTTCGTGGATCAGAATTTCAGAAGTTGCCTCCGGTTATCGGAGCAGGTGTCCGGTAGTTCGGTTTCCAGATATCCCCAGTAGAGTCCGTCCCAAAGTCGCTGTCACGTCAGTGCTAAAGAAGTTTGTGGGTTGGGATCAATGGAGAATTAAGTCCTGACGTGGACAATTTATTCCTATATTGACGGGATTTCTAGAGAAGTGGGTGTCCTAACGTGGACAGATTTATTTCCCCGGGTTGATGAGATGTGTTAGTCCTAACGTGGACAGATTCGGGTTCTCGGAATTGGTGGAATATGAAGTCATGACGTTGACAAAATTGGTTACTCTTGGTGTTGGTGTCCTAACGTGGACCATTTATTTTCAACATGTTATCTTTCTTCGTGTTAGTGAAGTTTAGTCCTGACGTGGACAAATCAAGACGAGATCAGGGTCCTGACGTGGACAAATCAGATAAAGATGTGAGTCCTGACGGGGACAAGTTATTTCCCCAGCGGGTCGAAGATGCCTGAGTCCTGACGTGGACAAATCAAGACGAAACGCGAGTCCTGACGTGGACGAGTTTATTCCTTACGTGGAAAAGTTATGATTCCTTACGTGGAAAAGAAGTTGGTTCCTTACGTGGAAAGAGAAGTTGTTTCCTTACGTGGAAAATTTTAGTCCTGACGTGGACAGATTCAGATCAAGTTGGTTTCCTAACGTGGAAAGATGGAGATTCCTTACGTGGAAAGTTTGATTCCTAACGTGGAAAGATTGCATTCCTTACGTGGAAAGAGTGGAGTCCTTACGTGGACAGATCAAGTTGGTTTCCTAACGTGGAAAGAAGAATGATTCCTTACGTGGAAAGAGAAGGTTCAGTTCCTTACGTGGAAGAGCAAGTTTATTCCTTACGTGGAAAGAGAAGTTTTAGTTCCTTACGTGGAAAAAATTGAATTCCTAACGTGGAAAGGGAGGTCCTAACGTGGACGATGTAGTCCTAACGTGGACAAGTTATTCCTTACGTGGAAAGATGGTGATTCCTTATGTGGAAAGTTGGTATTCCTTACGTGGAAAGATTGAGTCCTTACGCGGACATATCGAGATGGATTCCTTACGGGGAAACAAGTGTATTCCTAACGTGGAAAGTTTAGTCCTGACGCGGACAGATCCAGACGAAGTCTTATTCCTTACGTGGAAGAGAAAGATGTTATTCCTAACGTGGAAATGTTATTCCTAACGTGGAAGTGTTATTCCTAACGTGGAAAGAGTTTTATTCCTAACGTGGAAAGAAGTTTATTCCTTACGTGGAAAGATTGGAGTCCTTACGTGGAAAGAGAAGTTGATTCCTTACGTGGAAAGAGAAGTTGTTTCCTTACGTGGAAAAGTTTAGTCCTGACGCGGATAGTTTGAGAAAAGTTGTTCCTAACGTGGAAAGATGGAGATTCCTTACGTGGAAAGATTGATTCCTTACGTGGAAAGTTGTATTCCTAACGTGGAAAAAGAGGTGTTCCTTACGTGGAAAGATGGCATTCCTAACGTGGAAAGAAAGATTGATATAGTATTCCTTACGTGGAAAGAAGATTGGAGTCCTTACGTGGACAGATTGAGATTGTATTCCTTACGTGGAAAGATTGATTCCTTACGTGGAAAGATAGTATTCCTTACGTGGAAAGAGGCTTGTATTCCTGACGTGGAAAGAAAGAGTGTATTCCTGACGTGGAAGGGGTTTAGTCCTGACGTGGACAGATTCAAAAGAAGACGTATTCCTTACGTGGAAGAGTTTGACGAAGAAGAAGTTCATTCCTTACGTGGAAAGGTGAGTCCTAACGTGGACGATGTTATTCCTAACGTGGAAAGGTGAGTCCTAACGTGGACGATGTTATTCCTAACGTGGAAAGGTAAGTCCTAACGTGGACAATGTTATTCCTAACGTGGACGGTGTTATTCCTAACGTGGAACGGTTATTCCTTACGTGGAAGGGTGAGTCCTAACGTGGACAATGTTATTCCTAATGTGGACAAAAGTTTACTCCTAACATGGACGATTTATTCCTGATGAAATGCAGACGAGTCATCCCCAGCACGGTCGCTAATGGATCGGTTGATTGCCGTAACAGTTAGATTCAGTTGAGGAATGTCGTTCCCCAAGCAGTGGCGCAGTTTATTTCTGCGGTTGACAAATTTCCGGGTTCTTAGTATTCAACCGTCTCGTACCACGAATGTTTGAAGGTCGTTCGCTCTTCACCCAATCGGGTCCAAGTTGCTTGAATAGGGGCAGCTGTTGCACCCTAAAATTTGCTCAACCTTATTCACTTGGTTTATGTTTCAATATCATTAGCATTTGCATATAGAGTCATGTACATAGTCTACACATCTGCATAGCATAAGCATAGCAAGTCATCCAACAAGGGACCAATCATTATTCTCATCTCTAGGAGACTATCAAGAGGTTATTCTTCAAGTTCAATCTCATTCAAGTCATCAGAAGAGTTTGAAAGCTGAGAAGTCAATGGATCAAGCAGGGCATCTAGCTCCTATCTGAGGGTATCTGAGGATCAACAAAGAAATTGTGAGCTGTGGGCTGAGCATGGAGAGTATCTAGACACCATGAAAGACTTAAAAAGTCATTTGGAGAAAGAGATCAGTCATTGGTATGATCACAAGTATTGCAGTTGAAGACAGTCAACTAGGGTTTCATCTGGGTCAACCCTGGGTCAACTCTAGGTCAATTGACTGATTGAAAGGCATTAAGGGCTATTGGAGAGATGTGGGGTTCATCATTTGACATGTAAATAAGGATATGTTGTTATGCCAAGAAGAATTCAAGAGAAATCAAGGAGAAGAGGAGTTTCTAAATTAGGGTTTCTGTGTAAAATCCCCTAATTTAGGTCAAATTTCCAAGCAAGATAAGTCAAAATGCAAGCTTCAAATGGATCCTTGGCCAACATGAAACTTGTAGAGGATCTAATACCTTTAATTTGAGTGGTGGAAGACACTAAGGAGATTTATAGAAATCAATTTATGGTCCTTGCAAGTTACAGGTCATCTGAGGTATCTGAAATTTTGTCTGTGAAAGTGACTTGACTTCCAAGCTATTTTTACCCCTCAAGGAGATTTAAAATGAATTTCTGGTCAACATAAGAATTGTTCCTCATTGTCTTAGCTTTCTAGAATGGTATAGTATGCCTTCATATGATTTGTGGAACTCTACTTATGGTCTTGGCAAGCAAAGGGTATTTTGGTCATCTGAGGATTACAGGTCATTCTTAGCCTATGCCTAAAACTCATACAAGGAAGCTTCAAATGAAAAACTTCACAACATCAAAGTTTCTCAAAATGCCATTTTAAGTCTAGAAAAGAAGTCATGGAAGTTTGGAAATGCATGGAATGAGACTTGACCAAAGTTGGTGGAAAATGACCTAAAAAAGGCATATAAGTTGAAAAAGTTGAAATAAAAAATTGGTTTGAGAGATATACAAATACAATATGGGTCATCCAATATACAAAATTGATTCCCAACATCATTTTAGAGACATTGGTTCAGCCACTTTTTTGAGTTAAGGGTTAAGTTTTGGACATGCTTTGTTATTTCGTTACTTGCATAATAAGATACACATGAAAAGTTCAACATAAAGCAAAATTAAAGGCATGTAAGCTCTCTTATCATTCCAATTTGTCATGCAAGGAGATTTTCACTCATGGTTAAGGGGTTGTTAAGAGATAAAGGAGAGATATCATGAGAATTCAAAGTATCATGGCATGAGAAGTTCATGAAATTTCCACAAGTTTCTAGAATCCTCCAAGAGCCATCTAGAAACTTCTCAAGCTGTTAGTCATCATCTATATACTGAATTGAAGCCAGTTGTGTAAAAGGGTTGGTGCATTGAAGGAGAGAAAAGAGAGAACTTCATAGTTGCTTCCATTGTAAGAAAGTGCAAGAATCACCATAATCTTCCATTTCTGATCACTTCTTTTCTTCATCCATCATCCATTGAAGATTGTGAGTGGGAACCAGCAAGCTCAGAGGCATGTACATGGAAGATCAAAGCTCTAGGGTTTGAAATTGCAAAATTCATAGCAGGATCGAATCTCACAATTCAAGCACTCATCACCACTATTGTTGCAAACAGAAAGTTTCTCATCAATTAGAGATCATCCTCGAAGGGTTTCAAGCATTGGATCCACCTGCAACTACCTCCACCATTGATACTTGACAGGTTGGTGGATTCTCCCATATCTCCTTAATTATGCATAGTTAGGTTAGATCTTTGGTGTAGGATTGTTAGACTTGCTTAGGTGATCGATTCCATAGAGTTTCAGAGAGTTTCATGAAGATCGATAACAGGTGTTAGGTTCTTTGATGAGCAAGAAAATGCTGGTTAGTGAGTGTCAATGCATGTGTAATGGCTTGTTGAAACCAGTGTAGCATGTAGAACAGCTTAGTGCCATTAGAGTTAGGTTTTAGCAAGGTCGAATTCAGTGTAACATGGTGGTACCAAGATCTTGAGGCTTTCTGTTTGGACGATACAAGATGTTTCAATGAAAACTACACGTATGATCATGTTCCTGGTGATTGGTAGATCATTTTTGGTCTTGGAATTTTTGATTTTCATTGAGAAGCGAGTGAGCACGATGATGATGAAAACGCGCGCATGAGCATGGATTTCTGAAACCCTAGATGGCATTTGGGGAAGACGACCAGTATCCGTTGGATTGTTCCATTTTTTTTGACTTTGAAGACTCATCCAAGGGCTGACATTGAAAGTAAGAAACGGAGGGAAAGTTTAAATCCTCAAAACGCAGCGTTTGATTTAGTAGACAATCTGGGCTCAAGTGCTTTTCGCGCCCCCCAATTTGCTGGGCCCAACGCGCGTCAACTGTTTTTCTTACTTTTCATACCCCCTTCCCTTTAATTCATTTCTTTCATTTCTTTTAATTTTCTTGCATTTTCAATAATTCATAATAAAATGGAAAATGAATATTTTTTAATTCTTCTTTTTGCTATAGATCAATAAACATGTGTAGAATTTAATAAAAATAAAAATGGAATTTTATTTTTAGTTTAGAATTTTTAGAATATTATTCTTTTAAATAGCTTTTTTAATTGATTTTAGTTGATACTCAATCTTGTAGAATTTGTATTAGGACCTTCCCTTAGGGTTTTTGAGCCATTCTTTTTGGCATAATTAGATATTGAATCATAGTTTCCCCTGGATTTATCTCATGATTTTTTAGATTAAAATTTGATTAGTTTGTTAAGCATAGTCTTAGTGTACTCAAATTAGGGTTTTAGGTTGTATAGCTGAACTTGAACAATTTTATTTTGGGATTTTTAGGACAAATTAGTATATGGGGACTATAGGGATTAGGGGTAGTTATTAGATCCCTTAGAAATCATTAGGATTCCCCTACTGCTATTGATATACTACTGTATTTGTCTGACTGGTGTGGTGTGCCCTCTGGGGGATTATTGTTTGTTTATATGGGTATTGGGATTGCTTGGGGATTGGGAGAGCTGAAGACTTGTGATGATGAAGCCATTGGAGATTCAGAGACTGAAGTCCAACTTCCAGAGTTGAAGAGGAGATTCTTGCTAGCAGCTGTTGAGGAGACTAGGGTTTAGGGGCTAAGCAGAGCTCTAGATTAGAAAGCTTGCTTCTCAAACATGGAATGCCTTGTCTGCATCCATCCTTTCCCTATGATTCAAAGTCTCTTTCAAATATCCACCTCCTTCCTTTGGAAGGACCAGTGAATGTATTTGAAAGATAGAACTTTTGAGGGAAAATTGTCTATATAATGTTAACAGTTAATGAACCACCCTTGGTAGGTAATTGACTGTCTAACATTCCTTCACTTCATCTGGTTGATTGATGTTCATCCTGGAGATTGAGACTTGAAGAAAAGCCATTACAGATGGAAGATTGATGATCAAGACCTTGCTGGAGGGCTGTGTAGATGGAGATTGATGCTTGCTGAAGCTTGTAGCTGATTGGAGATTACTTGAAGTCAGATGTTGATGCAGAGCTGCTGTGGCTGTTTATTTTTGCTGTTTATTTTCTGATGTATTGATTGGTTTTCCTGACTGTATTGTTTGCTGTTTAACCTGTTGGGTTGAAAGTGAAGTATGTTCACTTTTGCCTATTGTTTTCTAGGTTCGAGGTTGAGTGGGACTCCCTTGCCTCGCTTGTATTGTTGCATCCATGCATTTTACTGCTTTACTGTATATATCTGATATTGTTTCTGTTTCCGTCTATTCCCTTAGGATCTCTGTTTCTCTCTGCGCAAGAGAGGAGCATGATAGACATTAGGTCTTAACCCATGCATGATAACATTAGGTTAGTTTGATTCCCTTCGCAACCGTAGGTTAGAGTTCTGTCTCTTCTTTCTCAAAGCTAACAGAAAAATACAATAAAATTTCAAACACAATAAAAGACACTTCTTCCGTAAAAGAATGTGAACTCATCAAGACGTCATTTTTGTCCGCTTGGACTGCTAATCAGAAAAACCCTTTTTCAGAAGGAATAAAAACAACCAAGACAGACTTGTGTCGTGCGTGGCCCGAACTACGTTTGCTCTGATCTTTCATGCTGTGTGAAAGTACGTAGGCATAGGATGCAATATCCTAGCGAGCAACCTTCCCCTCCTTTCCCGTAGGTAGGCGAACTACGTTGACTCTGATTTCTCGTTCCAGGCGGGAATACGTAGGCATAAAGTGCGATACTTTGCCGAGTCATTTTATTTTCTTTTTAACCCTTGACCTATAGAGTAGATAGAATAACAATCCATACCCGAAGACAAGCATGGATCCCGTCGAGTACGACGGACGTGAGGGGTGCTAATACCTTCCCCTTGCGTAACCGACTCCCGAATCCAGGTTTTGGTTGCGACGACCATACCTTTCCCGTGTTGTGCGAGGTTTACTCTGAGCGTTTCCTTTCCCTCCCATGGGATAAATAACGCACGGTGACGACTCTTCTGTTCAGCCGACGCCGATTTTCGCAGTAGCGACATAGGCCACAAGCCCAATACAAGAAATAACCATTTACTATTTCTAAGCATTGAGCCCAACATGGGAAAGCCCATTTACTATGTCTATATAATTCTATAGACATAAAGCAAAAGGTACACACAATTTTTTCATACTTCATTCAACACCCTTTCGTGGACCAACTCGTTGACTTGAGTGTTGGAATGCTAACCTTGTTTGTCCACCCCCACGGTGCCACACAAAAAAACTGCACCATCACATGAGGAGTCCACCACAACAATTCATCTATATTTCTTGTTCCATAGTGGAACAAATAGTAAAGTGTTATAATTTTAATAATTAATTTATTATATAGTCTTATGTGTTTAAATACAAAACTTGAAATATTATAATATAATTAAGTCTAAAATAGAGAGTTATAGTCCACTCACAAAATTAATCCCTTTATTTAATTTTAAACGTCTTTAACCTTTCTTTTTTTTTTCAGGTCAAAAAAGTGATGATGCCAATTTTTTAATAGATGACACAATTAAAATGACATGGACATACACCACCTGTGTCTTCCTATTTTGCATGGCATTTATGTGAAGAAGAGCTTCTCATTGACCTTGGCTAGGATTTTGATGAAGACAAATACAACAAAAGAATATGAAAAAGATAAAGTTAACATTGGTCAATAAAGAAGAAAAAGATGAAAACAATGAGTGATAAAGATGAAGACAACAATTGATCTTGGCAAAATGGAAAAGATCAACATTGAACAAAGTTAAGATTGTCTTTATCTTTAATATATCATCATTCATCTTATATAACACTTAAAATTTTAGAAAATATCATTCAAAGTAAACCTAAAATGTTTTCAAAGATTTTGCATAAACCCCATGAAAGTATTGCCTTACAAAGCTAAATTTAGTGCTGGAAGGGAAGATGTATTTGAATACAGTCTTATGGTATTTAAATACAAGTACTGAAAGCAAGTTGTATTCAAATACAACCTTGTGGTATTCGAAAAATGACAATTTTTCAAAAAATTAGAATGTTAAAGTGTGCACTACTACAAAATACACATTGTAACATATTATTACATCAGTTATACAATCAATCGAAGTAATAACTCTTACTTAGGTGCATGCACTTTTTTAAATTTTATTAAAAGAATTTTCAATAGGGTCCATACTCAAATCCCAGCACCAACATTTTCCATTTTTTCTATATAAAAAAGGGTGTGTCCCTTAATTTCTATAGTTATATAAAAACCAAAATTATTTTAACCATAATTGTTTCTAATAAATGTAGTGAAAAGTAGCGTTCACAAACTCAAAGAGAGTTTATTTTTCATAGAGTTAAGTTTGTAAAGAAAGCCGCAGTTCTTACAATCTCAAATACGCTTTGTGTGCAATATATTCATTCATTTATCTTATACCTTAAAATTTTGGCATTAAAGATCAATGTTAAGATTCAAACTTATCATTTACTTGATAAAGGGAATCTTAACATTAATCTTTAAACTAACTTTTTCAATATGCAATATTAACTTTTGAAAAATGAAATATGAAGGTTGAAAGTGGAATGACAAATAGTAAATGACTCGTATGTTCAGTTTTATAGTAAAATCTGTAAATTGTTTCACCATGATTGTATTTGTCAACCATGGTAATATGTTTCTTGAGCTCTTCCTCTTCTTCGAGTTATGGTACGTTATCTATTTAATCACCTTCATTACCATTCATGTTGAGTTTTAAGTTTTAGTGTTGTTAAATGTTATATGTTGTTGTGATCGAATGATATTGAGATTTTTTTGTTGTTGTTGAGAATGTTATACATTGTTGTTGTAGTTGTTTCATTCTTATTGTGTTGTTATATTGTTAAATATTGTATTGCTGAATTATTATTTCATAATGTATTATGGATTGTAGTTGGATGAAATATATACTATTATATAAGGGGTGCACAAGTTTTACACGATTGTCTAAGGTGTTACAATTTTTTAATTTAAATGAAAAAAAGTGGGTGGACGGATAAAAGTTTCACAAAATTGCTTCATTGGCTTAAACAAATGCTACCAAAAGATAACTGTGAGATGTTGGATCAAACTCTAGTATGGTCAAAGGGTAGCTTCTGGTTCGATAGGAATTAAGCATGAGGTTGAAGTATGTTCGCATGCTGCTGTCGGAGTAATGCGTGTTGTAGTCGAAGTTTGTTCTAACATGCATTAGTCAATATTGCTAGGGTTGTTAGCATGTTAAATTGGGTCTTGCTTGTAAGCCCAATTGCTTAAGTTAGCTTGTACCCTAAGTTAGCTTGTAATGGGTAATTGTTAAAAAGCCCATTAGGTTAGTGTGCTATTTTTCTTATAAATAGGATGCTAGTTTCTCAATCTTGGCATAAGGAAAAATAGGAAGATAAAATCCTAATTCAAGAGAGAGAGGTTATTTGTTATTCTTGTATACTTGTAATCTTGTTCTAAGAGTAAGGAAAAAATAGCAGTTTATTACCAATCCTTGTTGTTTCTTGTTGTTTTACATTGTTATCTTTGTTAACCCTAACCCTTGTGTGTTTCTTGATCATAAAGAAACCGTTTATATTTTGTTTCAAAACATCTGATTCATAACAAATTAGTGCGGTGAGCATGGAGAAGATGCCTTCAACAAAGTATGAGATTGAAAAATTCACCGGAGTGAACGAATTTGATCTGTGGCGCTTGAAGATGAAAGCCCTACTAGTTTAGCAGGGTTATTAGGAAGCGTTGAAGGGAGACGCAGCCTTGGACGCTGCATTAATGATAAAAGAAAAGACGGGCATGATTGAGAAAGCCCACAGTGCAATATTGTTGAGCCTTGGTGATAAGGTTCTTCGACAGGTATCAAAGGAGACTACAACATCAAGATTATGGGTGAAACTTGAAAGTTTGTACATGACCAAATCTCTGGTGAATCGACTCTACCTGAAGCAAGCTTTGTATTCATTCAAGATCAGTGAAGACAAAGTGTTGGCTGAGCAGTTGGATCTGTTCAACAAGATGATTCTTGATCTTGAAAATATTGATGTGAAGATCGATGATGAAGATCAAGCACTATTATTGCTATGTGCTTTGCCCAGAACACATGCTCACTTCAAAGAAACTCTCTTGTATGGAAGGGAGTCCCTGACCTTTGAAGAAGTTCAATCAGCCTTGTATCCTAAGGACTTGAATGAACGAAAGGAGCATAAACCTTTAACGATGGGCGAAGGTTTGGCCGTTAAGTGAAAATTCTTGTGAAAGGATGGTAAGTTTGACAAGAAGAAAGGTAAAAGTCAATAGAAATCTTATAGTGGCGAAACATCTAGTATTTGATGTTATCACTGTAAGAAGGAGGGACACACAACAAAGGTGTACCCTGAACGCTTGAAAGATCATGGAGGTAATGGAAATGCAACCATTGTTCAAGATGACTTCGACTCATCTGATGTTCTTGTGGTTTCAAGTGGCGACTCGAGAAAATAGTGGATTATGGATTCAGGTTGCACTTGGCACATGACTCCAAATAAAGAATTGTTCGAAGAGCTAAGTGACCAAGATGGTGGATCTGTGCTGCTGGGAAACAACAAATCTTACAAAATTACAGGTATTGGATCTGTGAGATTCAAGCTCCATGATGAGTCAATAAGGTTATTGACTGAAGTCATGTATGTACCTGACTTAAAGAGAAATTTGATTTCTCTTGGTGAATTTGACAGAAAGGGATATGTTTTTCAAGGAGAGAAAAGTATCCTAAGAGTCATGAAGGGGTCGAAGGAAGTCTTGAGAGGCGTGAAGAAATAAGGCTTGTGTGTCCTTGAGGCTGAGGTTGTAAGTGGTTTGACAAATGTTACATCCATGAAACTTGTGTCGAAGACAGAATCATGGCACATGAGATTGGGCCACGTCAGCGAAAGAGGCCTGGTCGAATTGGGGAAGCAGAACCTGTTAGGAGGTGACAAAGTTGAAAAGTTAGAGTTTTTTTAATCTTGTGTATTTGGTAAATCCTGTAGAGAGAAGTTTAACAAAGGCAAGAAAAGAACACATAGATCCCTGGATTACATTCATGCTGATCTTTGGGGGCTTGCAAGGAATCCTTCACACTCAGGTGCAAGGTATTTTTTATCCATTGTTGATGACTATTCTAGAAAGCTATGGGTATTCATTCAGAATACGAATTATGAAACTTTTGATAATTTCAAATGTTGGAAGATTTTGGTCGAAACTCAAACTGGCGGAAAGGTTAAGAGGTTGAAAACCGAAAATGGCCTCGAATTCTTCAACAAAGCGTTCGATAGTTATTGTGTTGAGTCTGGGATTGCAAGGCATATGAATTTAGCAGGTACTCCTCAATAAAAGGTTTAGCTGAGAGATTCAATCGAACACTCCTTGAAAGGGTTAGATGCATGTTGGTTAGTGCTGGATTGAAGAAGGTGTTTTGGAAGGAGGCTGTTTCGACAACAACTTACCTGATAAATAGATGTCCCTCAACTGCTTTGCATGAAGACACCTGAAGAAGTTTGGTCGGAACATCCACCTAGTCTCGACATACTGAGAGTATTTGGTTGTGTGGCCTGTGTTCATATTAGGAAAGACAAGGTCGAACCTAGAGCTCTGCAGTGCATGTTCATGGGATACCCTGAAGGAGTCAAAGCTTATAGGCTATGGTGCCTAGAGCCAGGTCACATGAGTTGTGTCACCAGTCTAGATGTAGTTTTCAATGAAGCAGAGATGGCTTTCAAGAAAACTGACGATGCTGACGAAAAGCTAGAACAGGGAGAGATTCCTGTTGAGGTGAAGCATGTTGATGCGGAATTTGTACCCTAGAAGAAGTCAAAGAAGACGCATAAGATGTTGTCGAAGATGAGGAGACTGATAATGACTACCTGCTAGCAAGAGACAGGTCGAGGAGAGTCATCAAGCCACCTCAGAGACTTGGGTATGCAGATCTTATGGCTTATGCCTTAATCTCTGCAAGTGAGGTTCTAGACGAAGAACCTAGAGACTATAAGGAAGTTATGAGGAGTCGAAAGAAGACTGAATGGCTGAAGGCCATGGATGATGAGATGAAATCTCTTCATGATAACAACACCTGGGAACTGATCAAGAAACCTGTTGGAGCCAGGTTAGTCAGTTGTAAATGGATTTTCAAAGTTAAGGAAGGAATCGAAGGAGTGGCGTCAAAGAGATACAAGGCAAGATTGGTTGCTAGGGGGATCACTCAGAAAGAAGGTGTCGACTTCAATGATGTGTTCTCTCCTGTTATGAAGCACATATCCATTTGAATGTTGCTTGCCACAGTGGCACAGTTTGACCTTGAACTGGAACAGATGGATGTGAAGACTGTGTTCTTGTATGGTGATTTTGATTAAACAATCCTGATGAGGCAACCTGAAGGGTATGTCGAAAAAGGGAAGGAAGATTATGTGCGCAAGCTGAATAGATCCTTATTTGGACTAAAACAATCTCCTCGACAGTGGAATAGAAGATTCGATAAGTTCATGGAATGCATATGTTTCATCAGAAGTAAAATCGACCATTGTGTTTATTTCAGATTTCGACCAAGTAATCCATTTGTTATTTTGTTGCTCTATGTGGATGATATTCTAATAGCAAGCAACAATGTCGAAGAGGTAATGAGGGTGAAGGCTGAACTCAATAAGGAGTTCGACATGAAGGATCTAGGAGCTGCGTCCAAGTTCTTGGGATTGACATTCAAAGAGATAGAAAGCAGTCAAAATTATGCTTATCTCAAGAGGCATACCTACAGAAGGTTCTCGAAAGGTTAGGTATGTCTAATTCAAAGTCTGTTGTGACTCCGACAAACCCTCAATTCAAGCTAAGTATAGATCAGCGTCCCAATATTGATATTGAAAAAACTTATATAAATAGCATTCCATATGCTAATATAGTGGGTTCTTTGATGTATGTTATGGTATGTACTAGACCCGACATAGCATATGCAGTTAGTCTTGTAAGCAGGTACGTGGCGAATCCTGGAAAGGCTCACTAACAACCATTGAAGTGGATTCTAAGGTACATAAATGGGTCTTTGAATAGAGTCCTAATTTATGGCGGAGCCTTGGGTGAAGATAGTAAAGCAGCAATCGAAGGATATGTCGACTCTGATTGTGCAGGTTGTATGGATTCCAAAAAATCTATTTCTAGATATGTGTTCACTATGTTTGGGACAACAATCATTTGGAAAGCAACATTTCAGAAGGTCATTGCGTTATCAATCACTGAAGCAGAATATATTGCCCTAACTAAAGCTATGAAGGAAGTATTATGGCTTGAAGGTTTTTCAAAGGAGCTAAAACTTCAAGGTCGAGTTATCACTATTAAATGTGATAGTTAAAGTGCAATACACCTGTCGAAGAATTTAGCCTATCGTGAGCAAACCAAGCACATTGATGTAAGGCTGCATTTTGTTAGAGGGGTGATCAAGCATGGAGAAGTCTAAGTGTTGAAGGTTTCGACAGATTATAATGCTGCTGATATGATCACCAAGATGTTGCCCAGTTGCAAGTTTTTCCACTGTATGAAGTTGATAAAGTTGTATGAAGAAAGCTAGTTTCTTAATGTTATAGAGTTAGCTCCAAGGTGGAGATTTGTGAGATGTTGGATCGAACTCTAGTATGGTCGAAGGGTAGCTTCTGGTCCGACAGGAATTAAGCATGAGGTCAAAGTATGTTCGCATGCTGCTGTCGGAGTAATGCATGTTGTAGTCGAAGTTTGTTCTAACTGAAGGTGAGAAAATACTTAGAAGGGGGGTTGAATAAGGATTTTGCAAATATTATGGCAATAAAAACACAAAGATTTTTATCCTGGTTCGTTGAACTCAACTATTCCTGTCCACCCTATCAAGAGTGATTTGCCTTTCTCCTCAAGGACTTAAACCATTATAATCAAACTGATTACAATAACAACCACTAAGAACAACTGTTCTTAGTCTTCTCAAGAACTACTGACCACAACTTAGTCTTCTCAAGGAACTTTTACAATCAAATGTAAACTAAACAAGTGTTTGAAAGGCTTCTATGAAAGCTATATCACAACTGTGATTTACACTAAAGTTTAAGAACTTATGAAAACTATTCAGCAAAGAATAATAATTTGTATGAGAGCTTAGAAAGAGTTTTCAATGAATTGTTCAATATTTTGTCAATATTCGTCAACTGAAGAAAGATGTTGAAGTCTTGCTTTTATAGACTTAGAAGTTCAAGACGTTGCAAGCTTGAAGGCTGTGTACTGCAAAGTAGCTGTAACCTTTTTGTCTTCACATCACTTGACCTTTCCTAGAAGTAAAATGTTCAGAGAAATCCTTTTTTCCTGAGTTCTTGTGTCTAGCATAAAAGAGGAAAGAGTCATTTGGCATAACCAACAGATATAACTTCAAATATTCTTCTTCAACAAGTTTCTAATTCACAACAGTCAACATCAGAGCCTTGAGTGATCAGAGTCTTGATGTCTTTAGAGTTTGTTGTATCAGAGTATTGCAGCAAGTGTGCTTCAGCGTGTAATTAATCAGAGCAAAGTTTAGAGATCAGATCCTCAGTACTTACAGCGAATAGTACTATCAGAGTCTTTTGATAAACAGTGCTTGAAACTCTTCATACACAATCTTCAGTCTTCGCTTCAGATGCTTCTGTAGCTTCTGCTTCAGATCCTTCTGTAGGCAGCGCTCAGAGTTTTCTATAGGCAACGCTCAGAGTCTTCTAAGAGATGCTTCTGACGCTTTAGAGTCTTGTGTAGTTCAATGTTCAGATCCATTTTTGCTTTCAGAAGAATATTTCATTTAATATCTGCAGCAAAAATGCTTAAACAAATTTAGAGTATATAATTTCTTAATACAAAATTTCGTAAGTGTTATCATCAAAACATAGAGATATAACTAAGAACCAACTTGTGTTCTAACAATCTCCCCCTTTTTGATGATGACAAAAACATAAGAAATTTTATTCAATAAAAGGTAAATTATAACTCCCCCTGAGATTATGAATCTCCCCCTGAATTGAATACTAAGAAAGAATAGAAACTTCCCTTTTTGCATGAGTATTCTTTTCAGAATCAGAGCCTAAATGTTCAAGATTAGAGCTTGATTTGGATGAACGTTTCAGAATCAGAGCCTGATTGGTTAAAACTTGATCTGGGGATCTCAGAGTTACTTTAATGAATTTTGTCAGATTTATCATTATAGTTCTGAAAGACTAAAAATTCATGTTAGTTATAATTTGATATGTCTGAATTCCATTCAGGTAAAGTTTATTTGAACAGTCAGAATTTCATTTTCTCCCCCTTTTTGTCATAATCAAAAAGAAAAACTTTTAAAGATAAATAAAAGGAAACAAAGAGAAAAGATACAATTAGATAGAGAAAACATTCAGATTCATTCATTCATTCAAATAAGTACTCAGACAGAACAAGCAAAACATCAGATTAGAAATTGAATACAAGTGCTCAAACATCAGATAAAGAAAACATAAATCTAGGATTGTTTGAAGAGAAGCATATTCATAAGGTGAGTGATCTCAGATGAAGATTGTTCTTGCTTTGACATCCATTTCTCAATGTTCTCAGTCTTCTGATCTTGCCTTGCCATCCAGGACTTGATCTCAGATTGACCAGCTTCCAGCACAACAATCTAATCTTCTAATTCTGGATTTTCTTTCTTGATCTCAAAAGAAGTAGATGGAGCAGATTCTAATGTAGGAGAAGGAGCAGAGTCAATATCCATTGGAGTTGCAGAGTCTAGAGCCACAGATGCAGATGGTTTGTCCACAGTTGTCAGAGCTAAAGGATTGTCTTCCAGAAGGACTTCAGAAGTAGATCCTTCAATAGTTTCTGTAACAGATACTTCAGAAGATGAAGGTACATCCTTAAGAAGCAAAGGTGGAGATCTTTTCATATTCCATAGCATGGTTCTGGAAGTCTCAGCAAATCTGATCTTCACATCATCAGAGCAAACACTCTTCAGATTTGAAGCAACAGTATTGAATCTGGAGATGAAGTTATTCCAAATAGCATCAGATTCATCTGAGTTCATGGTTGACAAGCATCTCTTCTTCACAAAGTCTAAATTCATCCTTATTTCTTTCATAAAACTAGCAAATAAAATATCAACATTTAGCCTAGGTTTTGGTTTAAGAAAGGCTTCCAGAATTGATGGCTTAGGTTGAACTGTAGGAGGTGGTATGGTGAATTTTGGGATGATGAACAGAGGACGAGGGTAAGAAGGAAAAGATGGATGGTCAGATGATGAGGTAGAGGTTTTGAATTTGAATGAAGTGTGAAACAGAAATGGTTTAACACTTGATGCAGTGGGATTGACATCAAAAGGTATGGAGATGTAGAGGATAAAAACAGATTTATCAGAAAATAGAGGTTCTGATGGAATAATATCTGGTAGTTGTTCAATATAGGTTTGAAGTACAGATGGAAGAATAGTTGAAGAACTAGGTTTGTATGGAGTGATAGAGTCAGATGGTTCTATTCTGGTATAAAAGTGTTTAATCTTTAGACCAGAAGGAAGGGGATCAGAGGGTTATGGTTTAAAGGATGCAAATGAAACAAACTCAGATGTTCTGGGTTTAGGTTTTGGAGTGGGTTTAGGAATGACAACATCAGATGAAATAGATGTATCTGGTTGTTTAGGTTCATATCCTCTGAGAGAGGGGGTGAGCTGACTTCTGGGTGAACATCAGATTCAGATGAATCAGATGAGGTAGATGAGGGACAGGATGTGGAAGATATGTCAAACATAATTTTGAGGGGTGGGATGTCCAAAACCTTAGAATCAGATATGTTTGATTCGGTAGGTTTGGGTTGTTCTGGTTGAGGATTAGGTTGTGGATTAGAAGGTATAGATTTTGGTAGTTCAAATACAATGGGTTCAGATGGTATTGGTTTAGGTACAGAAGTTAGTTGAATTTCAGGTTGTTGTGGAGAGGGTTCTTGTGGTGTTGGTGTTGGTTCTGCTGGTTTTGTTGTTTGTGGTTTTGATGAAGGAATGTCAGATGATTGTTGTGGTACAGATTTTGTTTGAATGGATTTTGGGAGTTTAGAAGGTATTGGTTGAGTGGGAACAGAATCAGTTGGAATTTGTGATTCAGAAACTTTTGGTGGTACAGAGGATTGAGATGGAATAGAAGTGGTTTGAGTTTGAGATGGAGGAGGTTCAGGAATAGAACTAACTGTTGATAAATCTACTGCAATTTCAGAAATAGTAGGGAAGGATTTTTTAGTACCTCTTATTTTGATGCGTTTGGTAGGAGCAGAAGGAGCTTCTCCAGAAGCTTTTCTCTTCATTATCTTCTATGGTTTTTTAGCAGTTTTCTGTTTCTTCTGATCAGCAGCTTCTTCCACCTCTAACTGTCTTCTTTTCTTCATATTCTCCTCATAAACATCTGGGACTGGTTCTCTTGCACGTCGCAGAATATCAGCAGGTACAGGTGTTCCATCTACCTTGCACATCTGAATGTACGTGAGAATTGCATCTCTAGGTTCCTCAGCAGCAAAAATAGGAAAGTCTTTTATTGGAATCCTCCTCTGACTGACTTCAGCAATATTCAGCTTTTTAGGAGCAGTTATGAGTTCATCCGCAACTCTCAGCCTTTGGAGACTCTTTCCATTCAAAGGTTTTCCAATAATTGAAGCAAGTTCTTCTTTCACTCCAGCTTCATGCAGAGAAGCTACCAGACCATTCTCCGTCAGAATGTCTGAGATTAATCTTCCAAAAGGGATCCAAGTTCTGATATTCTGACCCTTAGTCTTGACAGATTCTCTGGATGCATTAATGTGATTCCACAGATGCATGAAGAGAATGTGTGGCAGATCCACTTTAGTACTCTGGCTCAAGCAGGACATGAAGTAAATATGTTCATTGTTAACATAGTCTGGAGAGTTTGTGGATTTTCTGTGGTTGATACAGCCCAGAAAAATCTTGGCCCGGATCTTGTAATCAGGTTTAAGATCCTTGAACTTGTTGGAAGCTTGTCCAGATGAAATTACTTCAGCATAAACTTCATCCATTTCAACACGCCCAACTGGCAGATGAGAAACTCCATCAGTTTCTTCATACCCAATAAGTTTTCTGATCAAATCTTCAGTGATTATAATCTCTTTTCCCAGAACTGAAGAGATTATGAACTTTGGGTAGACAGATGCATGAATCCAGAATTCTTTCACTAAGTGTGGATAAACTGGTCCAAATAATCTACCAAATTACTTCACCTAGCCTTGAGCATCAATGATTGGACACAAATCAAAACCATTATCAGCCAAGGAGTCAAATTCCACCATTGATTCACATAAAACTTCAAGCTTATCAACTGGTGTTAAAAGAGTTCTCTCAGGTTCCTTAAAAGGAGCAGCACCCATGTTTAATGAAGCAACAACAGCCATGGAAGATTGGAACTGAGCTGAGGTTGAAGATAATGTAGCCATTGTTGAAGATGATGAAGGTTTAGGGTTTAGATGAAGGCTAAAGAGCAAACCGAAATGCATATACGTGTTTGTGAGAGTGAAAAGTGTGAAATGGTGAGATTTGTGGAATTTATAGAAGAAATATATGGCAAACAGAAGGTCACACGCTCAACACGTTTTCATTTAACATTTAATGACATTTAAAGAAAAGAATATAATCATTTCAAAGCATTAAATGATTCTGACAATTTGGGGGGAAAACCAAGAAATCAACTATTCAAACGTTACCTCAAATGTCTCTTCAGTATTGTGCACGCCATCTTTTCAGATTCTAGAGTGAACGTGTTTGCTTGCATGTGCTTCTGAAAACTCTTTGGGAAATGAAACATTAGCCAACGTTCAGATCCTCTGAGACTTGTTAGTTCAGATACACACAGAAATAATAATTCAAGAAATTAAATAAATGACAGATGAAATACTTCAGAGCTTAAATATTTTGCATCTGAGAAATTTGCTTCCGATAAATATTATTCTGGACAAAATTCCATACCAATATTTTTCAGAATAAACTTAAACCTATCTTCAGCAAGGGGTTTTGTGAAAATATCAGCCCATTGATGATCTGTATCAACAAAGTCTAATTTTATAATATCCTTCTGAACATAGTCTCTGATGAAGTGATGTTTAATTTCTATATGCTTAGCCTGAGAGTGTAAAATTGGGTTTTTAGACAAGCATATAGCAGAAGTATTATCACAGAATATGGAAATATTACTCTCAAAGATCTGATAGTATTCTAGCTGACTTTTCATCCAGAGCATCTGAGTGCTACATCCAGCAGCAGCAATATATTCTGCTTCTGTAGTTGACAGTGCAATTGTAGGTTGTTTCTTGCTGTACCAGGAGATTAAATTTCTTCCCAGAAATTGACAACTTCCAGAAGTATTTTTTTCTTCTAACTCTGTCTCCAGCGTAATAAGCATCACAGAATCCAACTAGTTTAAAATCATCAGATTTTCTGTAACACAAACCCACATTAGAAGTACCTTTCAGATACCTTAGAATCCTCTTAACAGCTGTTAAGTGTGATTCTTTAGGATCTGATTGGAATCTTGCACACAAGCATACACTGAATAAAATGTCAGGTCTAGAAGCAGTTAAGTAGAGAAAAGATCCAATCATACCTCTGTAGAGTTTCTGATCTACTTTCTTACTTACCTCTTCCTTACCAAGAGTACTTGTTGGATGCATAGGAGTCTTTGCCATCTTACTATCAGTCATGTTGAACTTTTTCAGAAGCTCTTTTACATATTTAGTCTGATGAATGTAAGTGAAATCTGGAGTCTGGTTGACTTGAATTCCCAGAAAGAATCTCAATTCTCCCATCATGCTCATCTCAAATTCATCCTGCATACATTGAGCAAACTCCTTTCCCAACATAACATTGGTAGATCCAAATATAATATCATCTACATATATTTGACAAATTAATAAATCTTTCTTAAATGTTTTATAGAAGAGAGTTGTGTCCACTTTGCCTCTGATAAAATTTTTCTCCAGAAGAAAATTACTTAATCTCTCATACCAAGCTCTAGGAGCTTGTTTTAAACCATAAAGAGATTTTTTAAGTTTAAAAACATGTTCTGGAAATTTATCACTTTCAAAACCAGGAGGTTGGTAAACATAAACTTCCTCTTCTATAATTCCATTTAAGAAGGCACTCTTAACATCCATCTGGTATAGAGTGATGTTATTTTGTGCAGCAAAAGAAATGAGTAAACAAATAGACTCTAACCTGGCCACAGGAGCATAAGTTTTTGTGTAATCAATTCCTTCTTGCTGGCTATAACCTTGAGCAACAAGCCTTGCTTTGTTTCTTTCAACTTCTCCTTTTTCATTCAACTTGTTTCTGAAGACCCATTTAGTTCCAATTACATTGAATCCTTTTGGTCTTGGAACCAAATCCCAAGCATCATTTCTTGTGAACTGATTGAGCTCTTCTTGCATGGAAATTATCCAGTCATTGTCTTGCAGAGCTTCATCCATAGAGGTTGGTTGAATAACTAACACCAAACCAAATAATGACGCTTCAGATGATCTGAGGTAGGATCTTGTTCTTATAGGGTCATCCTTCTTTCCAATGATCACATCCTCTGGGTGAGAGGCCTTGATTCTGGAAGATGATCCTCTAACATTTGATTCTTCTGGCTCTTTCACTTGAACCTTTTCTGACTCTGAGCCTTCAGAGTCTATGAGAATTACTTCTCTATCTACAGAACTTTCAAACTGCTTTGGCTTTTGAATGCCAAGCTTATCATCAAATCTAACATGTATAGATTCCTCCACAATCTGTGTTTCAGTATTGTATACTCTGTAGCCTTTAGAGCATTCAGAATACCCAAGCATGAAACACTTTTGTGCTTTAGAATCAAACTTGTTTAGATTCTCTTTAGTGTTCAACATATAACATATACATCCAAAAGGATGAAAATAAGAAATGTTGGGCTTTATGTTCCTCCACAATTCATAGGGAGTCTTTTTCAGAAGAGGTCTTACAGACACTTTGTTCTGAATATAACAAGCTGTGTTTATTGCTTCTGCCCAAAAATGCTTTGCCAGATTAGTCTCGTTGATCATGGTTCTGGCCATTTCTTGCAAGGTTCTATTTTTCCTCTCTACAACTCCATTCTGTTGTGGAGTTCTAGGGCAGGAGAAATCATGAGCAATTTCATTTTCATTAAAATATTTTTCAAAATATTTGTTTTCAAATTCGCCACCATGATCACTTCTGACTTTAACAATTTTAAAATCTTTTTCATTCTGGACTTGTTTGCAGAAGTCAAAGAACACAGAATGTGAGTCATCCTTGTGTTTTAGGAATTTCACCCATGTCCGTCTGCTATAGTCATCAACAATGACTAATCCATACTTCTTGCCTCTGATGGATGCAGTTTTCACTGGTCCAAACAGATCAATGTGAAGTAACTCTAATGGTCTTGAAGTTGAAACAACATTTTTAGTTTTAAAAGAGGATTTTGAAAATTTTCCTTTTTGACATGCTTCACAAAGAGCATCTGATTTGAACTTCAGCTTAGGAAGTCCTCTAACCAGATTGAGTTTATTAATCTGAGATATACGTCTCATATTTATATGCCCCAATCTTCTGTGCCAGACCCATTGCTCATCATTAACAGACATAAGGCATTTTACATTTTGAACCTTAAGTTCTGAAAGATTGATTTTGTAAATGTTGTTCTTCCTCTTTCCATTAAATAGGATTGAGCCATCCTTCTGACTAACTTTACAACATTTTTAATTAAAGATTATGTCATAACCATTGTCACTTAATTGACTTATGGACAATAGATTATGCTTTAATCCTTCTACAAGTAAAACATTAGATATAGAGGGAAGGTTACCATTGCCAATAGTACCAGAGCCAATAATCTTGCCCTTATGATTCCCTCCAAACTTGACGTCTCCTCCAAATTTAAGCTCCAGGCTTTGGAACATAAACCTTTCTCCCATCATGTGACGTGAGCAGCCAGAGTCCAGGTACCATAACTGGCGTCTTGACTTTGCTGCTAAATACATCTGCAACAGGGATTATCTTATCCTTAGGTACCCAGATCATTTTGGGTCCTTTTGGGTTAGTTGCCTTAAAAGTTTGTCTGAACTTCTATCTTTTTACCGTAGTTTTTTCTGACTAACTTTTGGTTTAAACACAGGAACGTTTTGATCAAAACATGTGTGTTTAATATCATTCAGATGACCAAACTTAAAATGAGAGTATAAGGGAGTCTTCTTAATGATAAGTTTATCAACAGGCATTGGATTTAAATCCTTTCCAAAGGAAGATTCATATCCAGTTCCTTTCCTGTTGTTTCTGCTAACTCCATAGATCATTGAAGCCATCTTGCTTCTATCTATGCTTTTAGCCAGAAACTTCTGAAAACTGTAGTCATATTCTTCTAAAATATTTTTTCATTTTGACTTAGTTTCAGATTCAGAGTCTTGTTGAGCTTTTTCAAAATTGTTTTTCATTTTCAAATTGTTTTCTTTGAGCTCATCAACTTCTGACTTTAACAGACTATTCTCAGATTCAAGATTGCATTTAAGCTTCTTGCATTTGAGCTTAATCTAGTTATAGTTGTTCAGGACTTCTGATAAAACTTTAATAAGTTCTTCCCTAGAGAGATCAGAAAGTACCTCTTCTGAGTCAGATTCAGAATCAGATTCAGATCCAGATGATCCTTCATCCTGATCTTCCACATCAGCCATCAGTGCCATGTTGGCACATTCTTCTTCTAACTCTGATGAAGATTCAGATGCATCTGAATCATCCCATGTAGCCATCAAAACTTTCTTTTTATGCTCAGGCTTTCTTCTTAGCTTTTCCTTCTGAAGCTTTGGACATTCATTCTTGTAATGACCAGGTTCCTTGCATTCATAGCAAACAACCTCCTTCTTTCCAGATCTTTTGTGTCCAGAGGACTCTTTGCATTGATCTGGCTTCTTGAAGTTCTTGAACTTCCTCTGTTTGTGCTTCCAGAGTTTGTTGATTCTTCTAGGCAGCAAGGACAGTTCATCCTCTTCTTCAGAAGAAGACTCTTCAGGACTTTCTTTTAACACCTGCAATGCTTTAACAGATTTGTTAGATTTTAAAGCAATTGACTTACCTTTATTTTGAGGCTCGTCTTCTTCAATTTCAATTTCATGGCTCCTCAGAGAGCTGATTAGTTCCTCCAATGTGATCTTGTTCAGATCCTTAGCTAGCTTCAGAGCAGTGACCATTGGTCTCCATCTGATGGGCAAGCTTCTGATGATCTTCTTCACATGATCAGCAGTTGAATAGCCTTTGTCCAACACTTTTAATCCAGCTGTGAGGATATGGAATCTAGAGAACATAGCTTCTATAGATTCAGATTCTTCCATTTTAAAGGCTTCATACTTCTGGATCAACGCCAGAGCCTTGGTCTCTTTAACTTGTGAGTTCCCTTCATGTGTCATCTTCAAAGACTCAAACAAATCAAATGCAGTTTCTCTGTTGGTAATCTTCTCATACTCAGTATGAGATATAACATTTAATAAGATTGTTCTAGCTTTGTGATGATTTCTGAACTCCTTCTTCTGGGCTTCAGTCATAGATTTTCTATCAATTTTCTTGCCATCCCCATCAGTGGGGTGAACATAACCATCAATGACTAAGTCCCATAGATCAGCATCATAACCAAGGAAGAAACTCTCTATTCTGTCCTTCCAATAGTCAAACTTCTTCCCATCAAACATACGGGGTTTTGTGCTGATTCTATCCCTTTCTTCATATCTGTTGTTGTTGTTTGATGTTGAAGCTTCAGCCATAATATCAACCAAAGAATATCAAGAGTTTTTCTCACTGGATCTTTTCTGTTCACGGTGAAGTGATAGCACACATAGAACCAGGCTCTGATACCAACTGAAGGTGAGAAAATACTTAGAAGGGGGGGGGGGGGTTGAATAAGGATTTTGTAAATATTATGGTAATAAAAACACAAAGATTTTTATCCTGGTTCGTTGAACTCAACTACTCCAGTCCACCCTATCAAGAGTGATTTGCCTTTCTCCTCAAGGACTTAATCCACTATAATCAAACTGATTACAATAACAACCACTAAGAACAACCGTTCTTAGTCTTCTCAAGAACTACTGACCACAACTTGGTCTTCTCAAGGAACTTTTACAATCAAATGTAAACTAAACAAGTGTTTTAAATGCTTCTATGAAAGCTATATCACAACTGTGATTTACACTAAAGTTTAAGAACTTATGAAAACTATTCAGCAAAGAATAATAATTTGTATGAGAGCTTAGAAAGAGTTTTCAATGAATTGTTCAATATTTTGTCAATATTCGTCAACTGAAGAAAGATGTTAAAGTCTTGCTTTTATAGACTTAGAAGTTCAAGACGTTTCAAGCTTGAAGACTACGTATTGCAAAGTAGTTGTAACCTTTTTGTCTTCACATCACTTGACCTTTCCTAGAAGTATAACGTTCAGAGAAATCCTTTTTGTCTGAGTTCTTGTGTCTAGCATAAAAGAGGAAAGAGTCGTTTGGCATAACCAACGGATATAGCTTCAAATATTCTTCTTCAACAAGTTTCTAATTCACAGCAGTCAACATCAGAGCCTTGAGTGATTAGAGTCTTGATGTCTTCAGAGTTTGTTGTATCAGAGTATTGCAGCAAGTGTGCTTCATCGTGTAATTAATCATAGCAAAGTTTAGAGATCAGATCCTCAGTACTTACAGCGAACAGTACTATCAGAGTCTTCTGATAAACAGTGCTTGAAACTCTTCATACACAATCCTTAGTCTTCGCTTCAGATGCTTCTGTAGCTTCTGCTTCAGATCCTTCTGTAGGCAGCGCTCACAGTTTTCTGTAGGCAGCGCTTAGAGTCTTCTAAGAGATGCTTCTGACGCTTCAGAGTCTTGTGTAGTTCAATGTTCATATCCATTTTTGCTTTCAGAAGAATATTTCATTTAATATCTGCAGCAAAAATGCTTGAACAAATTTAGAGTATATAATTTCTTAATACAAAATTTCGTAAGTGTTATCATCAAAATATAGAGATATAACTAAGAACCAATTTGTGTTCTAACACTAACATGCATTAGTCAATATTACTAGGGTTGTTAGCATGTTGAATTGGGTCTTGCTTGTGTTCCCAATTGCTTAAGTTAGCTTGTATCCTAAGTTAGCTTGTAATGGGTAATTGTTAAAAAGCCCATTAAGTTAGTGTGCTATTTTTCTTATAAATAGGATGCTAGTTTCTCAATCTTGGCATAAGGAAAAATAGGAAGATAAAATCCTAATTCAAGAGAGAGAGTTTATTCTTTATTCTTGTATACTTGTGATCTTGTTCTAAGAATAAGGAAAGAATAGCAGTTTATAACCAATCCTTGTTGTTTTACCCTGTTATCTTTGTTAACCCTAACCCTTGTGTGTTCCTTGATCATAAAGAAACCGTTTATATTTTGTTTCAAGACATATGATTCACAACAATAACAGTTTGCCAAATTGTTTTTATGAGACCAAGAAGATATTGTTTTTATGAGACCATAATAATTGTATATTATACATGAAAGAGTATGAAAATTTTGATCAATGTACGAAATATGGTGAATCACATTACAAGGTGAAGGACAACAATGGTGATGACTATGACGATGTTAGCAAGAAACTTCTTCTCGCTAAAATGTTATGGTACGTGCCAATAATTATAAGATTCAAGAGACTATTTATTAATGCGGATGACGCAAAAAATATTAAATGGCATGCAGATGAAAGAAAATGTGATGGAAAAATTTGCCATGTAGCTGCTTCTTTGCAATGGAAGAAAATTGATTCGTTGTTTTTGGATTTTGGCCTTGAGCCAAGAAACCTCAGGCTTGAACTTGGCACAGATGCAGTGAACCCCTTTGGTAATCTGAGTACTAACCATACTTCGTGGTTTGTTCTTCTCACAATTTATAGCCTATCTCCTTGGTTGTGCATGAAGCACAAATATATGTTATTTATTCATAATTTATTGTATGTTATAATTTCTAAGTTCATATACTAACAAGTATTATTATTTGAAATTATAGGTGTTTAAAGTCAATACACCAAGATACAAGACACATTCCTCACATATTATTTGATGTAATGGTATGTAAATTGTATGTTATTTTGTGCCATTTTGGTTTTGATGTAATACAATTTTTGGTTCTTAATAGTTGCCAGCTATGGGTGTGGTTCAAAAATGGTTTGTGTTGTTGTTTCTGGTCCATTTATGATTCACAAAAATACAAGTTAAAAGAATATGAAATCTATAAAATCAATAAATTTATATTAAAAAACACTAATTATTTCACCACAGTTGGTTCTTTTAACCATGGTAATATGTAGAGCGTTATCTAGATTAATAAACGCCAAAAATGACATTTTTTTGGTATCGAACCCTTGACCTTTTAGTTTTTCACCATAGTTGTTTATTACAGTCGTGATGATATGTAAAAAGTTTTCTAATTTATTACCACGGCCAATAGCCCCTGGGGTAAGTAGCTCACTTTCTACCACATGCTACTTTACCATGGCCCATCAACCGTGGTTATATGCCCGTTTCAACCGTTGTGAAATGTGTAATTTGTCTTAGTGATGGTATTCAAGTACATGATTTTTGTATCATAATACAATGTGAACCAATATGTTTTTTTTATGAAACAAAATCACTATTTTAATTGGAAAAGCTTCATAGAACCATTTCAAACTTATGCATCAATTCATAGAGGTTTTTATAAGTTATATAAAACAACATACATTGGAAAATGAATTACCAACTCTCAAAATCAAATTAATAAGAATTAAACATCACTTTCAAACTATTCTTCAATTTTCAAATGGTTTAAAACTATGTGAACTTTCATAAACCAGAATAGATTATGAGCAATTAAATGATATACTTCGAAGTGTGATATTGACAAAATAAAGTCTATAACTCCAAGATTGGGTTTAACATATAGACTACTTCTACATTCTTCATTTCTCAACAAAAGTTTGGGTGCTTGTGTTTTTTTATTTTTATCATTATGTGCTGGTGAAAAATGTGTGAAAAGAAAGTGTTGTACCTTATGGTTTTTGTGAGGATCATCGTGGTGTTTGGTGACTGTGAAAAAAGTTATTTGAATCGGGGTGATTCAAAGTCAACCATAGGTTTTGATGGTTGTTTATGTTTTAAAAAGTTGTAAAGAGGTTTGGGTGAAGACATGAACACGGATCTAAACATAGGGTAAGATCCTCTAAGGAGTTGAAGGACTATATCTACCCCTGGTTGGTAAGGGGAACTAGTATGATTGTTCGGGTTCTTTAATTTATACCTTTAACATTCTTCATTTTACATTCATCTTAAAGTAACATTCTAATAATTTATTCCAACATAATAACAAGTTTAGAAAAGTTGTCAAAACCAAGAAAAATCCAGTAACCTTAATTCACCCCGCTCTTAGGTTGCCTCTCATAGTTACATTTGGCATCAGAGAAAGAGTTAGGCGATTTACTCCTAGATCTGAGTAACAATGGCTTTTGAAAAAACCTTTCTTAGAAGAAGGCAATAACGCCAATCGACCACCTTATTTCACCAGTGAGTGTTATGAGTTTTGGAATATTAGAATGCAAATGTTTCTAGAATCACAAGGTGTAAAAGTTTGGAAAGTAGTAAAAAATGGTTCCTACATTCCTACTTTACTTGTTAATGGTGTAAGTCAACAAAAAATTAAAGATACATGGAATGACGACGATAACAAGAAAATTTCACATGATACAAAAGCCAAAAACATAATAGCATCTTCATTAGGGATGGAAAGATTCTTTAGGGTGTTTAATTGTCAAATTGCAAAAGAAATATGGGAAACCTTAGAAATCATACACAAAGGAACAAAAGAAGTAAAATGATCTAGACTAATATATATATATATATATATATATATATATATATATATATATATATATATATATATATATATATATATATATATATATATATATATATATATATATATATATATATATATATATATATATATATATATATATATATATATATATATATATATATATATATATATATATATCAAGAATATGAGATGCTTAGAAGAAAAGTGACGCTAAACCAAAAGTGACGACTATTTCATAAAAGAAAAGTCTATCCAAGTTGACATCGACGACATTGTTTGGAAAATTACAAGAACATGAATTTGAACTTGAACGATTGAAGAAACATGAAGGATGTGCACATAAAGTTAGATCCCTTGCATTAAAGACTAAATCCAAAGAAGAAAAAACTCAATATGATAGTGAAGAAGATGATGAAGATATAGAATTACTTGTCAAGAAGTTTGAAAAAATTATTGAAAAGAGCTAAAACAATTAAAATCAGTCAAAGAAAGAAGTTTAATGAAGAATTAACGCCTAGACAAAAAGGTCACTTGCTTTGAATATGGAAAATAATTATATATTAAGATTGGTTGTACTTTTCTCTAAAGAAGGAACAAATTCAACAACAAGAAACATAAAAAGACAAGAAAATCATATACTGCATGGGAAAACATGATGTGAGTACAAATTATGAAAATAAAGAGCAAACACATATATCTTTCATTGTTTCACATTACCCTGACGATGATGATGAGTTTAGTAATTTTGAATCAAGTGATCAATCTTCTTATGATTAATTATAAGATGCCTTTAATGATTTGCATGAAGAATGTCTAAAGCTTTCTAGATTATGTGCTAAGAAAAAGAAAATAATTTCATCTCTAAAAAGTAAATGTAATACCATTCAAGTGGAATTAGATAAAGTTATAACAATTTCATCATGTATTAAATGTAATTCTCTTGAATTAAATATTTTTGAATTAAATCAAGTGATATGTAAGTATGAAAAAGGTCCACTTGGTTTAGAAAATGTTCTAAGAAAAGGTATACAGATGATAGAAGTGGAGTAGGATATTCCAAATTTGATAAATCTAGTTCAAGTAAACTATCTTTGTAAAGTCTAGAAATGCTTCAACAATGTTCAAACCAAGAAGGTCCAAGATAAATTTCACCCGAGAATGAATTATATGAGAAATTCTTTCTATATGAGAAGACTTGGTGTACCGAGTGGGAAGTATGTTTGGGTTGAGAAAATAACTAACTAAAAAGGATCCAAAGAGTTTCAAATACCGTGAAAGAAAAATTAATTATTTTTGCAGGTGTAATTGGAGACCAAATGCTAACATTGTAATATAAAAATTGGTTGTTCAAGACACAAGAATATCATTTGATATGGTAAGATAAAATTCCACTTTAAAGATAAATTGAAAATTTTGACACTTTCAATTGACATTGTGAAGAATATTAAGTGTATATTATTTTGTTATTTTATATAACACTTTAGCTATCATGACATAACTTTACGGCATTGGATTAGTTATTATGTTATTTTCTTATCCATTATATAAAATTTTCTTTTTTATGTTGATGTCAAAAGGGGGAAAATGGCAAGGCTTTGCCCTTGTTTTGTTCATATTTTTTTCAGCAAAGAAAGAAAAAGAGAAAGTCAGTAATGATCAACAAAGAAGAAAAAGATGAAGACAATGAATAATAAAGATGAATACAACAATCAATCATGACAAAATGGAAAATATCAACATTGAATACAATTAAGATTATCTTTATCATTAGTTAATCTTATATATCACTTGAAATCTCAGAAAATATTATTCAAAGTTATCCTATAATATTCTCAATTGTTTTACATAAAACCCATGAAAGCATTGCCTTAAAAAGCCAAATTCAGTGCCAGAAGAAAAGTTGTATTTCAATACGGCATTATAATTTTCTATACAAGTACTAAAAGCAAGATGCATTCGAATAAATTCATGTGGTATTCAAATAAAATTGATAATTTTTCAAAAAAAATGGAATGTTATAGTGTGGTATCCAAATACAACCTGAACCAATATTTTTTCATGAAAAAAATCACTATTTTAATTGGAAAAACTTCACGGAACCATTTAAAACTCATGCATCCATTCATAGAGATTTTTATAAGTGTACATAAATCATCATACACTAGAAAATAAATTACCAACATTCAAAATTAAATTAATAAGAATCAAATGTCACTTTCAAAGCATTCTTTATTTTTCAAATGATTTGAAATTAAATAATATACTTTGAAGTGTGATATTAAGAAAATAAAGTCTATAATCCAAATATTGAATTTGACATATAGCATACTTCGACATTCATCATTTCTCAACAAAAATTTGACTACTTGTATTTTTTGTCATTGTGTGTTGGTGAAAAGTGTGTAAATAAAAAGCGGTGAACTCTACAGTTATTTTGAGGATCATCATAGTGTTTGGTGATTATGAAAAAAGTACTTTGAATCCATATGATTCAAAGTCTATCATTGGGTTTTGTGTTTTTTGATGTTTTGGAAGGTTGTAAAGAGGTCTGGGTGAAGATTTGTATAAGGATATAAATACAGTGAAAAATTCTCTAAGGAGTTGAGGGACAAGGTGCACCCTTTAAGAAGAACAAGTAATATTCTTAGTGTTCTTTAACTTAGGCCTTTAAAATTTTGCACTTTACATACATCTTAAAATAATATTCTAACAATTTCTTCCAGTGAAATAACGAGTTAAGAAAAGTTGCACAAAATCGGGAAAAAATATGCAACCCTAATTCAACACCCCCTCTTAGGTTTAATATCATAGTTATAATTTATATTTATTATTTTTAACCTAAATTTATTAAGAAAAATCATATAATAAATACTACTAATTTCTAAATTGAAATTTGAGAAATTACTCATAAACCTACTTTTTTCTCTTTTTTATTTCACCTATGACTTGTAAAAATCCAAACTCTTCTCACTTTCTTCAACAATATCATGAAATAAATAACCAAGTTGAACAACAATATAATTAACATTAAATTTAAGAATGACATATGTTGGTAGAATCTTGTTCTCATTTTATGTCATGATCTACATGATATATGACATTTTGACGTCTTTGTTTTCCCATTGGCCACTGAAACTGGTGTGGATAGGTTGGATCTATCAAGTGTCTCCTAGATGAAATGGTGATTGATTCTAGTCATACTTATGTTTTTCAATTTTGGTAAGATGTTTTCCCATGTGTTATGCTATCTTAGAACATGTGACCTCACATGATTTGAAAAAATAAAGCTTTTGCTTGACCACAACAACATATTTATGTAACAAAAAATATTTGACTTGTACGTCTTCTGTAACACCCATATATAACACGTGTCTAGAGATGTATATTATACACATATATAATGTTGGTACTTAAATACATAAGTGCCTAGTGGCAACATTGTACATAATACACGCCCGAAAGAAACTACAACTATGGCACAATATGTATACAAGGGTGCCCAAGATAAATCTAGGAACTAGATCATTATAGAATGATATCAAAATAGACGTCTGCACAGCGGAAAGGTCATCTATAATATCAAGAAAGTTAGGACGTCAAGCTATCTTGTTCTTACCTTTCACCTATCAGAACTTCCTGAAAATAATTAACAAACATGGGATGAGATAATAATCCTAGTGGATTCCCTATCTTATGGGTTCACTCGACTCTACAAGATTCTAATCAAAACCTAACTATAGTTACAAGGGGAAAGGACTTAAGTAAATAAAACTTGCAATGTATGAAAATATGTCTCATGAGTTCATCTAACTCAAACAATCACTAATCGGAAACTGTAACGCCCCGATTCTGAATTTCCCATTTTTGTTGAGTCTTTTAATTTATTTTAATTGAATTATTCTTTTAATTGTGGAATTTGAACATTAATATGTTATGTGTGCTTATTATGTTATTTTATTATTCGGAGAGTTTTGGGGAATTAATTAGAGGGTGTTTTAGATAATCTTTAATCAGTAGATATTTGAGAGAAATAGAATAGAAAGAGTATAAGTGGAATTAGAGAGAAAATAAATGAGATAGAAAGAAATAGAAAGGAAAGAAGAAGAAGAGAAGAAAAAGAGGAGAAAAACCTAGAATCACCAAGAATCAAACTTCTAAGCTTCGATTAATCGGGTAAGGGTGTGAAACTTTATCATTCTTTCGATGTGTATGATTATGTATGTTTCTATCAGTTTGTTTTTGGATTGAGGAGAGTTTTGCTCATTTTCCGTTTTAGGTCAAATTTGAGTTAATCAGTAGGACCTGAGTTTTAACGGTTAAGAATGAGAATAAGTGGTAGGATTTAGTCGAAGGATGTTGGGCTAAGGCTACCGAGACGAGTTGGGTTTGAATCGGGTAGAATTCGATGAGTTACGGAATTTTGGACAGTAAGGATTCTGAGTTCGCAGACCCTCGCTGGCACGTTCGCTAGGCGAGTAGGTAGCGAGTATTCGCTGGGCATTCGATGTGGCGAACCAGTAGCGAACGGTCCCAGACTTGGGCAGAATGGTTTGTGGTGTTCTTCACTGATAGCGAAAGGGGTAGCGAGCGACTCGCTAGACCTTCGCTGAGCGAGTGTGGTAGCGAAGCAAGTCAGAGGCTTCTGTTTTCTCTCGCGAGCTTGTTTGCTAGGCGAACAGGTAGCGAGCACTCGCTGGGAGTTCGCTAGGCGAACAGGGTAGCGAGTGTAGCAGGGTGTTATTTTATTGTGTTTCACTTCCATGATTGATTCTCCGATTCTAGTGTGATTAATTTTTCTTATTATGCATGGTTGTGTGTGTGATATGGAATGTTGTGGGTAGCCGTATGGCGTGAATCCTAGACCGTAAATCGTGAAGTTGTAATGTGGCCGTTTGGCAATGTTGTGCAATTGTTTGAATTGAATGAAATATACATGAATATATATATGGTGTATATGTATGCATGTCGAGAATGTATGGAGTCGTTTTGTTTGTGAAGCATCATGATTGCATTCTTGTGGGTCTGATCCCGCGTAGGATCTGCAGAAACCTCGTGTGCCGTTATGGGGTGTGAGCGATGGTTTGTCCTTGATCCCTAGGAGGATCTGCAGAAACATCGTGTGCCCTTGTGGGGTGTGAGCGATAGTTTATTTTGATTCCATGGAGAATCTGCCGAACGATCGTGTGCTCTTGTGGGGTGTGAGCAATCCTAAAACATCGTGTGCCCATGTGGGGTGTGAGCGATGGGTGAACATCGTAGGCCCGATGGGGAGTTACTTCGGTAACGAGCGATGGTTCCTTTGGTTCTTCAATTGAACCTGCTGAATGAGTCGGTACCGCATTTGCATCTGCATAGAGTCGTGAGTCGGTCTCTGTGAGTGCATTATTATCTTCATATGATATATTGGTATAATGAACATAACTGTGTATGTTTTGTGATGAACTGTATGTGTGTTTCGATACGTATATGATTGAATTATGTTATACTGCGGTGAGAAATGTAGTATATATATTCTATGCATTGTTTGTTATGATAATGTTTCTCACCCTTCTGCTGTTTTATAATGCTCTATGAGGCATTGCAGAGTAGGTTTGCTGGAGGTTTTTTTTGAAGCGTGGCTTCATTCTTTTTGGTCGGTTGGCTCTGATATGTAGCATCGGGTAGTTAGGACTTCTTTTGGGTTCTTTTGTGATACATTTGTGTATGTATCTGCTGGAATGTTTTGTAACCATAACTTTTGACTTGAATTGAACTGTTGACGTATACGATGTTTATATGAATGAAGTGATTCCATGTTTAGATGTTTCCGCTTTTATTCTAAATATTGATGTGTGGGTTTTAAGGACTAAGTTCCTTGGTGGCGATTTACCCTTTGTTGCATATCTTTATGAGCAGGTGTTGTATGTGTTTTCGAATTTCCTAGATAATGTGACGTGCCTCTTTTATACCATGTGTTAATTATACTCTGATAAAAAAATTTATTAAGTGCCTAAATAATTTAATTGTTTATTTGGGGGTATAGAAAGGGGGTGTTACACTAAGTGGTATCAGAGCTAGTGTTGAGTCAGTTCCGTCTGTCTTGTTGTTGTGTTGGTTGAACGGTTGTTTAACCTTGTTGTTATTTTTGGGAATCATCAGAATATGGCTGGTCGTAATGACACCGCTATGGCTGCGGCATTGGAGGCTATGGCTAGGGCGGTTCAAGGCGCACCGAATTCGAACGCTAATGATGAGTTTAGAAAGAATCAGCCGCCGGTATTCAAGGGGAGGTTTGATCCGACGGTGCTCAGATCTAGTTGAAGGAAGTTGAGAGAATCTTTAGGGTTATGGGGTGTGCTGAAGGAAACAAGGTGAGACTTGGAACTCACATGTTGAGAGAAGAGGCCGACGACTGGTGGGTCAGTATGAGACAAATTCTTGAGGTAGATGACGAGGAAATAACCTGGGATTTATTTTGCACAGAATTCTTGAGAAAGTATTATCCTGAGTGTAAAAGGAAAAAAGGAAATGGAATTTCTTGAGCTGGATCAAGGCAATATGTCAGTGGTGGACTACACGGCTAAGTTTGTGGAGTTAATTCAGTTTCATCCACATTATGCAGCGGTTACGGCGGAATTCTCTAAGTGCATTAAGTATGAGAATGACTTGCGTCCTGAGATAAAACAAGTGGTGGGATACCAAAGGATACGAAGATTTTCGGACTTGACCGAATGTTGTAGGATTTTTGAAGAGGACAGTAGGGACCGATCTACTCATTATAAGAGTTTGAGTGAGAAGAAAGGCAAGCAGCAAGTAAGGAGTGGACCTTATATGACTCCTGTTGATAAGGACAAGTATAAGGGAAACTTTGATAGGAGACTCGGGGGAGGAAGTTCTGGTGCGGTCAAATGTTACAAGTGTGGCGTGATGGGCCACAAATCTTTTGAATGTGGGAAGTCTGTGGATAAGTGTGCTAATTATGGAATTCTTGGGCATGCCACTTCTGGTTGTAGAAGGAATGTGGTAAAGTGTTTTACTTGCGGGGAAGTTGGTCATATTAGCACCAAGTGTACCAAACCAAAGCAAGCTCAGTCAGATGGGAAAGTATTTGCATTAGCCGATTCAGACACTACTAATGCAGATCGCTTGATTAAAGGTACATGCTTTATTAATAATATTCCTTTAGTTGCTATTATTGATACCAGAGCGACTCATTCGTTCATTTCTCTTGAGTGTGCTAAGCGTTTGGGTTTGTGCATGGTGTCTATGAGTGGAGACATGGTTATTGAGACTCCCGCTTTGGGGTCGGTAACTACTTCCTTGGTGTGTGTAAGTTGTTCTTTGACCATGTATGGTAAAGACTTCATTATGGATTTGGTGTGTTTGCCATTGGAAGGTTTAGACGTGATCTTGGGTATGAACTGGTTACAATTTAATAGAGTTCATTTAGATTGCTATCACAAGTTGGTAAGGTTTCCTTCTTTGGAAGATGATGAAGGGGAGAGTTTTCTATCCACTAAAGAGTTTAAGAAGCTTTTAGCGGAGGAAGCTCAATTGTTCGGTTTGTTTGCATCGTTGTCTGTGGAGAGTGAAGTTGAGCTCGATGTGTTTCCGGTAGTGTGTGATTTTCCAGAAGTATTTCCGGGGGAGATTACGGATGTACCGCTGGAAAGGGAAGTCAAGTTTTCTATTGATCTAGTTACTGGTACTAGACCAATTTTGATGGCACCGTATCGCATGTCAGCATCCGAATTGGTAAAACTAAAGGAGTAGTTGAATGATTTGTTGGATAAGAGGTTTGTAAGGCCAAGTGTTTCTCCTTGGGGTGCGCCGGTATTGTTAGTGAAAAAGAAGGATGGAAGTATGAGGTTATGTATTGATTATCGACAGTTGAATAAGGTGACGATTAAGAATAAGTATCCGCTTCCAAGAATTGATGATTTGATGGACCAATTGGTTGGAGCACGTGTCTTTAGCAAGATCGATTTGAGATCAGGTTATCACCAGATTCGGGTTAAGGAGGAGGATATTCCAAAGACGGCTTTTAGGACACGGTGTGGTCATTACGAATATTCCGTGATGCCATTCGGAGTTTCTAATGCGTCGGGTGTGTTTATGGAATACATGAATCATATTTTTCATGAGCAGTTGGATCGTTTTGTGGTTGTGTTCATCGACGATATTTTGATTTACTCTAAGTCTCAAGAGGAGCAGGAAGAGCATTTAAGGATTGTGTTACAGATTTTGAAGGAAAAGAAATTGTATGCTAAGTTGTCAAAGTGTGAATTTTGGTTGTCGGAAGTGAGTTTTCTCGGACATATTATTTCTGGTAGTGGTATTAGTGTGGATCCCTCCAAGATTGATGCGGTAATGCAATGGGAAACTCTTAAATCAGTTATGGAGATTCGAAGCTTTTTGGGCTTGGTAGGCTATTATCGGAGGTTTATTGAAGGATTTTCAAAGATGACACTTCCGTTAATGCAGTTGACTTGTAAGGGAAAGGCTTTCATTTGGGATGCTGCTTGTGAGGAGAGTTTCATGGAGTTAAAGAGAAGATTGACAACAGCGCCAGTCTTGATTTTTCCAAATCCTACGGAACCTTTTGTGGCTTATTGTGATGCTTCTTTGTCAGGTTTGGGTGGTGTGTTGATGCAAGGGGGAAAAGTTGTGGCTTATGCTTCGAGGCAGTTGAGAGTGCATGAAAAGAATTACCCTATGCATGATTTGGAATTAGCGGTCGTGGTGTTTGTTTTGAAAATTTGGAGGCATTATCTTTATGGTGCGAGATTTGAAGTTTTTAGTGATCACAAGAGTTTGAGGTATTTATTTGATCAGAAGGAATTGAACATGAGGCAAAGGAGGTGGTTAGAGCTTTTGAAAGACTATGATTTTGGTTTGAATTACCACCCGGGTAAGGCAAATGTAGTCGCCGATGCCTTAAGTCGGAAATCGTTGCACATGTCTACATTGATGATGAGAGAATGGGAACTTTTGGAGGACTTTAGAGATTTGAGTTTGGTTTGTGAAATGACGCCGATAAGTGTGAGGCTTGGTATGCTTCGTATTACGAATGATTTTCTTGCTACCGTATGTGAAAGGCAAAAGCTGGACTTGAAGTTCGTTGACTTAATGACGAGTGAGAATGAGGATTTCAAGGTTGACGATTTTGGAGTTTTAAGATTTCATGGTCTTATTTGTATTCCCGACGATGAGGAGTTGAAAAGTATGATATTGGAGGAAGGACACCGGAGTAACTTGAGTATTCATCCGGGAGCAATAAGATGTATCAAGATTTGAAGAAGATCTTTTGGTGGTCCAAATTCAAGAGAGATGTAGCTCAGTTTGTGTATGCGTGTTTGACTTGTCAGAAGTCTAAAGTAGAACATCAGAAGCCTAGTGGATTGATGCAACCATTGGATATTCCAGAGTGGAAGTGGGATAGCATATCAATGGATTTTATTATGGGGTTGCCGAATACGCTAAGAGGTTATAATGCCATTTGGGTGATTGTTGATAGGCTTACTAAATCTGCTCATTTCATTCCGATTGATATTAGTTATCCTTTGGAGAATTTAGCCGCGATTTATGTTCGTGTGATTGTGAAGTTGCATGGAGTCCCTCAAAGTATTGTATCGGACAGAGATCCTAGATTTACTTCAAGGTTTTGGGAGAGTTTGCAAAAGGCTTTGGGTTCTAAGCTGAGATTGAGTTCGGCTTACCATCCACAAACAGTTGGTCAAACTGAGAGAATGATTCGTTCGTTGGAAGATTTGTTGCGTGCTTGTGTGCTAGAGAAAGGTGGTGCTTGGGGTAGTTATTTAGCGTTGATTGAGTTCACCTACAATAAAAGTTTTCACTCAAGTATTGTAATGGCACCATTTGAGGCTTTATATGGTCGGAGATGTCGAACACCTTTGTGTTGGCATGAAACTGGTGAGAAATCGGTTGTTGGGCCGGAGATGGTACAACAAACGACGGAGAAGGTGAAGTTTATTCGTGACAAGATGAGAGCTTCTCAGAGTAGGCAGAAGAGTTATCATGACAAGAGAAGGAAAGATCTTGAGTTTCAAGAAGGCGACCATGTGTTCTTGAGAGTTACACCGGTTACGGGTGTGGGTCGTGCCTTGAAGTCGAAGAAGTTGACTTCTCGTTTTATAGGTCCGTATCAGATTATTGCACGAGTGGATGCTGTGGCGTATCGTGTGACGTTGCCTCCGAATCTTTCGAATTTGCATTATGTGTTCCATGTTTCGCAACTTTGTAAGTATGTTCTGGATTCGTCACATGTTATTCCTATGGATGAAGTTGAAGTAAGAGATAATCTTACGGTTGAGGTTTCACCGATTAGGATTTTGGACCGTGAGATTAAGAGGCTAAAGGGAAAAGATATTGCGCTTGTGAAAGTAGCATGGGGAGGTGCTGCAGAGGGCAACATGACTTGGGAGTTGGAGAGTAAGATGTGGAAGTCGCATCCGGAATTGTTTGGATCAGGTAATATTTTCGAGGACGAAAATTTCTATGTAAGGGAGAGTTGTAACGCCCCGATTCTGAATTTCCCATTTTTGTTGAGTCTTTTAATTTATTTTAATTGAATTATTATTTTAATTGTGGAATTTGAACATTAATATGTTATGTGTTCTTATTATGTTATTTTATTATTCGGAGAGTTTTGGGGAATTAATTAGAGGGTGTTTTAGATAATCCTTAATCAGTAGATATTTGAGAGAAATAGAATAGAAAGAGTATAAGTGGAATTAGAGAGAAAAGAAATGAGATAGAAAGAAATAGAAAGGAAAGAAGAAGAAGAGAAGAGAAAGAGGAGAAAAACCTAGAATTACCAAGAATCAAACTTCTAAGCTTCGATTAATCGGGTAAGGGTGTGAAACTTTATCATTCTTTCAATGTGTATGATTATGTATGTTTCTATCAATTTGTTTTTGGATTGGGGAGAGTTTTGCTCATTTTCCGTTTTAGGTCGAATTTGAGTTAATTAGTAGGACCTGAGTTTTAACGGTTAAGAATGAGAATAAGTGGTAGGATTTAGTCGAGGGATGTTGGGCTAAGGCTACCGAGACGAGTTGGGTTTGAATCGGGTAGAATTCGATGAGTTACGGAATTTTGGACAGTAAGGATTCTGAGTTTGCAGAGCCTCGCTGGCATGTTCGCTAGGCGAGTAGGTAGCGAGCATTCGCTATGGCGAGCCAGTAGCGAACAGTCCCAGACTTGGGCAGAATGGTTTGTGGTGTTCTTCGCTGGTAGCGAAAGGGGTAGCGAGCGACTCGCTAGACCTTCGCTGAGCGAGTGTGGTAGCGAAGCAAGTCAGAGGCTTCTGTTTTCTCTCACGAGCTTGTTCGCTAGGCGAACAGGTAGCGAGCATTCGCTGGGAGTTCGCTAGGCGAACAGGGTAGCGAGCGTAGCAGGGTGTTATTTTATTGTGTTTCACTTCCATGATTGATTCTCTGATTCTAGTGTGATTAGTTTTTCTTATTATGCATGGTTGTATGTGTGATATGGAATGTTGTGGGTAGCCGTATGGCGTGAATCCTAGACCGTAAATCGTGAAGTGTGTAATGTGGCCGTTTGGCAATGTTGTGCAATTGTTTGAATTGAATGAAATATACATGAATATATATATATATATATATATATATATATATATATATATATATATATATATATATATATATATATATATATATATATATATATATATATATATATATATATATATATATATATATATATATATATATATATATATATATATATATATATATATATATATATATATATATATATATATATATATATATATATATATATATATATATATATATATATATATATATATATATATATATATATATATATATGGTGTATATGTATGCATGTCGAGAATGTATGGAGTAGTTTTGTTTGTGAAGCATCATGATTGCATTCTTGTGTGTCTGATCCCGCGTAGGATCTGCAGAAACCTCGTGTTCCCTTGTGGGGTGTGAGCGATGGTTTGTCCTTGATCCCTAGGAGGATCTGCAGAAACATTGTGTGCCCTTGTGGGGTGTGAGCGATAATTTATTTTGATTCCGTGGAGAATCTGCAGAATGATTGTGTGCCCTTGTGGGCAGTGGCGGAGCCAGAAAGTTTTTGAAACCTGGGCAAAAATTTAAAGACAATAAATTCATATTGTATATATAAATAGTTATTAATCAAAATAAAAAAAATTTAATTTAATTGATTTCGGCGGAATTTTAAAACTAACATAGCCATATCCAATTTGAGACTGATACTAACATGGAATATTATTTCATGTGATTCATAATAATTCTTGAAATTAGCAACAAGTTAACAACATAATTTTATTTACTAACTACTGTAACTACAAACTAAATTTAAAATACAGATTCCTAGTTAACATCAATTGAACCATATAATTTAGAGTGAACATAAATTGAAGAATTGGACCTAATATATTTTTTATATTATTTGAGGATAAAATTTATTATTTTCTTTTTCTTTTTTACAACACTATACATGTTTTTTTTTAATAATTTTAGTAGCTGCTACTTTTATGTTAAATTTTATTTTTTCAAGTATTTATTTTTTGTTTTTGGTTAATTTGGTCATAAATAGCAACTTTATTTTAATTTTGCACTTTTTGTAATGTAGTTGAATCTAAATATTATCATATAAAAAAAATTAATATAATGTATGCTTAATTGCATAAAAAAGGAAAAAAAAAATATGTTTTATTTGTGAAAAATGTTTAAATTACGGTGGTTAAAACTGCCATTATCAACGACAAAAAACCGAATATATATTAAGACATGAGAAATTTTATTCAAAAGTACTATTTTTCTGCATTTTCGTTAATTGTGGCGGTTTTAACCGCCGTAACAGAACTTATTAACCGCCACAATTTTCATATTCTTTTATAAAAGAAGGCAAAATTTTGGGGCCGAGCCCGGGCACATGCCCAGCCTGGCCGGGCCTTAAAACCGCCCATGCTTGTGGGGTGTGAGCAATCCTAAAACATCATGTGCCCATGTGGGGTGTGAGCGATGGGTGAACATCTTAGGCCCGAAAGGGAGTTACTTCGTTAACGAGCGATGGTTCCTTTGGTTATTCAATTGAACCTGCTGAATGAGTTGGTACCGCATTTGCATCTGCATAGAGTCGTGAGTCGGTCTCTATGAGTGCATTAATATCTTCATATGATATATCGGTATAATGAACATAAATGTGTATGTTTTGTGATGAATTGTATGTGTGTTTTGATACGTATATGATTGAATTGTGTTATACTGCAGTGAGATATGTAGTATATATATTCTATGCATTGTTTTTTATGATAATGTTTCTCACCCTTCTGCTGTTTTATAATGCTCTATGAGGCATTGCAGAGTAGGTTTGCTGGAGATCTTTTGCGAAGCATGGCTTCGTTCTTTTTGGTCGGTTGGCTCTGATATGTAGCACCGGGTAGTTAGGACTTCTTTTGGGTTCTTTTGTGATACATATGTGTATGTATCTGCTGGAATGTTTTGTAACCATAACTTTTGACTTGAATTGAACTGTTGGCGTATACGATGTTTATATGAATGAAGTAATTCAATGTTTAGATGTTTTTGCTTTTATTCTAAATATTGATGTGTGGGTTTTAAGGACTAAGTTCCTTGGTGGCGATTTACCCTTTGTTGCATATCTTTATGAGCAGGTGTTGTATGTGTTTTCGAATTTCCTGGATAATGTGACGTGCCTCTTTTATACCATGTGCTAATTATACTCTGATGAAAATTTTTATTAAGTGCCTAAATGATTTAATTGTTTATTTGGGGGTATAGAAAGGGGGTGTTACAGAAACCATACCAAGGTATCTTTCCCCAACCAATCCTATGTCTAGGATTATCGACATGGTCATGGATCCTTACACTATACTTCGTCTCACACATGGACTTCGAATTCCAAGTGATAACGTCCACTTCAAGAATTGTCGCTCCCTATGGGACTCCAAATCCATTTTGAACCTTTTACCCATACCGGACTTACCCCACTTTGGGATCCACTGCATTTAGGACTCTAACCCAAGTAATATGAAGTATCAATGCATACATCCCAATTCTTACTCTGTATAAGTATCACAACTTAGGACGACACAATCAATAGGTTGTTTCCTACTACGTGACTAGATAGAAATACAACATGATTGTATTAGATAATCACAAGGTAATCACACAACAACATAACATGTTCCATAAAATTCATCTCACTCTCAACTATGGAGATCATTCATCCATGATACTAATTAGATCACTAGGTAACTCACTTAGTTCATCATATATTTCATCCAATTATTGTTAAATCAATGCATATATGTCATGGTAAGTGTTTAGAAGTTGTTTTAGTGTATTAGGAGTCATCCAAACATATTTATAAGTAAAAAACACAAAAGAAAAAGAGAGCATGTTCCATTCATCACCAAAAAAAACCATGCAAGAAGGAATCATAAAATATCATGACCATATATAGTTTTAAAAAAGCTTTCCAACACATCCAACCCCGCGTTAATTGGAGTTACGGTTCTCGAGTTATAGTGAAAATAAGAACCAAAGTATTTTTATCAGTACAGGCATGTTCGCTTAGCGAGCTCAACCGATCAAACTTTGTTAAGCGAACTCCTAGTGAACCAAGTCAGTAGCAAACTTCCCTTGACTTTGCTTAGCAAATTGTAGCGAACATGACAGTATTAAAACACCACCAGGGCACATTTGGATGGGGAAAACACCAATTTAACATGTAAGGATCATAGAATAACATATAGAAGCATAAACAAAAACACATTCAATCATTAGAACATAAGAATCATGGAGAACATAATAAATCATATGTTCATGGAAATTATCATTATCAACCTAGACTACTTATCATATTATCATTGATTTTACCAACTATTCTATGATTCAAGCAACCCTAACTTCTAATAATCATAAGTTCTAACTAGAACCCACCTTAGTAATGATATGAAGATATTGTTGTGAAATGATGAGATGATGATGATGATGATTCCAAACTTTTTTCTTTCCTAAGTTTCCTCTTCTTCTTCATTCCACGAGCTCCTCTTCTTTCTCTCTATGTTTTCTCATTGTTTTTCTCTTACTGATACATAGAGAATGAAGTGGTACATAAAAGCATCACAAGAGTAGAAAAGTTGGTAAGTATAAGTGGTTAAGAATCAAAGGAAAATATTGTGGTTAGAAATGAATATTGCTAGAAGAAAATATCCCAAGTTCCACTAAACTATATCCTTTGTTCTACTAGAGTAATTGACCCATCATTAACGTTTTCAAAATGTCCCTTCTTGTAGAAACTAATAAAAGGTCAATGTCACATAATAATAATTAAGTCGATATGAGTTCACTAGTTACTCTATTTATCCCAACTGATAACTCTTAGAGTACATAGGAACTCAATTGATCTCAACTAATATGAATTTGAGTACTTAAGGAAACACGGGGTATTACAACCGCCCCCCCCCCCCCCCCCTAAATAAAAATTCATCATCAAATTTTAATATTACATGAAAAATATGAGGATAAGCTTCTCGCATCTCGCATTCAAGCTCCCTCGTAGCATCGGCCGAATGTGATTCGTCCCACTGAACCTTAACAAGAGGAATCTTTGTGTTTATCAACACCTTAGTTTCTCTTCCCACAACATGACTTGGGTGAGGATTAAAAGTTAGATCTGCTTCCACTTCCACTGAATCTAGAAGACTGTGCTGAAGAGAATCAAGAATAAATTTCTGGAGTTGATATACGTGAAAAACACCATGCATCTCAGATAGAGAAGGTGGTAAGGCTAATTTGTAAGCTACTTATCTAGTCCTTTCTATAATCTGATAGGGTCCCACGTATCTTGGACTTAACTTCTGTGACTTAAACGGGCTTTTCAATATCAATCCTGGAGTAACCTTCAAAAATACATGGTCACCTTCCTCGAATTCTAATGGCCTCCTTCTGTTATCTGCATAATTGTTCTGACGATCTTGCGCTTTCTTTACCTTCTCACGAATCATTCTTATATGCTTTGTAGTCTCTTGAATAATCTCTGGCCCTAAGATTATTTCTTCACTAACTTCCTTCCAACACAAAGGTGTTTTGCACTTCCTCCCATACAAAGTTTCATAAGGATCCATTCTGATACTTGTATGATAACTATTTTTGTATGCAAATTCAATCAATGGCAAGAGCTCTTTCCAATTTCCTCCACTTTCGAACACACAAGCTCTTAACATATCCTCCAAGATCTGTATCGTCTTCACAATATGACCATCTGCCTAAGGGTGATCAGATGTACTCAAACACAACTTAGATCCCATGGCCAGCTAAAAAGCTCTCCAAAATATTGAGGTAAGTTTTGGATCTCTATCTGATACAATATTAGAGGGGACACCATGTAATCTCACAATCTCTAAAATAAACAATCATGTAAGATGACTTACCTTGTAATTATTTTTCACAACTAGGAAATGTGTGGACTTAGTTAACCGATCCACAATCACTCATACGGAGTCATAACCACTTTGCGTACAAGGTAAACCAACTGCAAAATCCATTGAAATACTATCCTTTTTCCACACCGGACTTTCTAAGGGTCACAACAAACCACCTAAATTATAGTGTTCAAACTTTACATACTGACATTCCACACATTCAGACACATACTCCATAATATCCTTCTTCATTCCAGGCACCAGTAGTCCTTCTTCAAGTCTTGATACATCTTTGATGAACCTGGATGTATGGTGAATGCACCTTTATGAGCCTCTTCTAAAACTTTTCTTTTCAATTCTACATCATTCGGGACAAATATTATTTAGTTAAAACAAAAAACTCCATTTGTGGCTTGAGTGAAACCTGGTTGATTTGACATCACTTGAAACTTCTTATTTAACATTTTACCCTGCTGGATTTCTCCTCTTAGATCAGAAGTAACATTCAAATTTTCCATTATCACACTATTCTGATTCCAAGAAAACTAAAGGTTAAGATCTCAAAACTCTTCTAATAATGCATACTCTAACATCATCAACTCAACTTTGTGTATCTCTTTCCGACTTAACACATCTGCAAATTTATTTTCTTTACCTGGATGATACTTTAGCTCAAAGTCAAAATCCTTCAAGTATTCCATCTATCTTCTCTGCCACTTGTTCAACTCCTTCTAGTCAAATAAATATTTCAAACCCTTGTGGTCACTAAACATTTAAAAATATAATTTGTACAAGTAGTGACACCACACCTTCAAGGAAAAAAATAGTTGCTAACTCAAGATCATGAGTTAGATAATTCTCTTCATGAGTCTTCAACTGACGAGAGGCAAACGTTATGACCTGAGCACCCTGCATTGACATTCCTTCTAATCCCTTCTTAGAGGCATTGCAAAATACTTCATAAGGCTTACTAGGATCATGAATAATTAAAACATGATTAGTTGTCAACCCTTCCTTCAAACTCATGAAACTTTATTCACACATTGAATCACAACTAAAAGAAATCTCCTTCCACGTAATTCGGATAATTGGTATGGCTAACTGAGAAAATTCTTTACTGAACTTTCAATAGTAACCTGTCAATCCTAAGAAACTTCTAACTTCAGAAGCATTCTTCGGTCTTTCTCAATTAATAATCGCTTCAACTTTATATGGATCCACTACTGCTCCTCCTTGTAATATAACATGAGCAAGAAACTTAACTTCAGTCATCCAGAACTCACACTTACTTAACTTGGCAAGAAGTAGCTTCTCTTGCAGTACTGATATAACAATCCTTAGGTGTTCCCCATGCTCTTATAGAGTACGAGAATAAATAAGAATGTCATCAATAAAAATTATCACAAACTGGTCCAAGCAAGGTTAAAATAACTGATTCATATAATCCATGAAAATAACAAGTGTATTCATCACTCCAAATGGCATTACAAGGAATTCATAATAGTCATATCGAGTTTTAAATTTGGTCTTTGGTATATTAGAACTCTTAACTCAGAGTTGATGATAGCCTAATCACAAATCAATCTTCGGGAACACATAGGTTTCTTCAATTGATTTAACAAATTGTTTATCCTTGGTAAGGGATACTTGTTCATAATGGTTACTTTATTCAACTAACGATATTTAATACATAAATGCATACCACCATCTTTCTTCTTCACTGGTAATATTGGAGCTCCCCATGGTGAGACACTAGGTCGAATGAAATGCTTGGTTAACAACTTCTCCAATTGATTCTTTAAGTCCCTTAGCTCGAGTGGCACCAAACAATATAGAGAGACGAATATTAGGGTCATCACAGGTATCAGATTAATAGAGAATTCCACTTACCTATCAGAAGGAAGACAAGTGACATCCTCGGGGAAAACTTCTGGAAATTCACAAACTACAGGAATTTGTGTAACCTTCATATCGTCACTTGATTCCTTGGTGAGAACCAAGACGACAAATTTTTCATTCTCAAACAAGAAATTAGCCATGCCAACCGTACCTTCCAAAATAGTAGTCAACACATCCTTTGGTGTTAATTCATTATATGGGATGATGATTAACTTCTCTTTGCACTCAATAAACACCGAATTGAAAGAAATCCAATCCACCCCTAAGACTACATCAACATTTTCAAGTGGTAAACAAATAAGACCAATCTAGAAAACTCTACCATTCAACGACAATGGACAATTTTCACAAACTAACAGTGTTTCTACAACATCATCTATGGCGGTAGTCATCATCGTAGAAGGAGACAAAGGAATTTCTTTCAAACCAAGACACTTCATACACTGAATCGATGCAAAAGAGTGTGTTTCTCCATAATCAAACAACACAAAACAAGGATGATCATTTACATGACACATACTAATAATCAAAGCATTGTTACTCTTAGCCTTCTTCATACCCAAGTTATAAACCTGATCAATACTCTTCCCTTGCAACTGAGTCTTATTCTGAGAATAATCCCTAGCCATATGACAATCCCTTTGAAAATTAAAACACATAATTACATCACTAGTACACTTTCTGAAATGGAACTTCTTACACACTTGACACTGGGGAGGCTGGGTAGGTTTTGTATGAAACACTTGTTTGCCTTTGCAAGGTTGAGGTTTAAGCCAAAATTGATGACTTAGTTTTCCTCGATTCTCTGCCCAACTCTATATTGATCCCTCTCCTCTCAAACCTTCTTCAAACTATTCTCAGCCACATAACATTGTCCCCGCAACTCTGCATAGGTAGTGAATTCTCTTTCTATGTTAGGTATTTATGCATGAGCTTTAATAGGATCTAATCCACCATGAAACTCAGCAGGATTCATATGAAATAAATCCCGAAAACTACCACCTGCAGCTTCTTGTGGAATCACTTGAGGGTGAAGACCATTATTCAACTTTTGCATCATCTGATGTATGAATTGGTTTTGTTGCAGCTGCGTCTGTTGCACAAATTGAGGCCACTAGACACTTTCACTGCCACATGCTAGTTCTAAGTTTGAATTCTAAGTTCTGGGCCTACCTGGATCTCTGCGTCTATTAGCCATAATTATGAACGTCATACAAATAGGATTAAGTTGATCAGGCTCAATACTATGAATATGACATCAATAACAATGATCACAACACACATATGAGACAGAAAGAAACACTAAAATATAGCATGGCTAAGTCGAGGATTCAACTTGCTCTGATACTAATTGTAACACCCATATATAATATATGTCTAGAAATACATATTATACACAATTGTAATGTTGTTACTGAAATACATAAGTGCCTAGTGGCAACATTTTACATGCAAAAAAAACTAAAAATATGTCAAAATATATATACAAGGGTGCCCAAAATAAAACTAGGAACTAGATCATTATATAATGACCTCAAAATAGACATCTGCACGTCGAAAAAGCCATCCAAAATATCAAGCAAGTAAGGACATAAAGCTATCTTTCCCTTACCCTTCACCTGTTCATAACTTCCTGAAAATAATAAAAAAAACATGGGGTGAGATGATAATCCCAGTGGGTTCTTTATTTTATGGGTCCACACAGCTCTACAAGGTTCTAATAAAAACCTAAATCAAGTCACAAGGAGAAAGGACTTAAGTGTCACACCCTCATTTTCACCTTTAGCCTTTCATACCCTACATTCGTCATATCATACATTGTTCAATTGCATATCGAGCATGTGGGTTCACAAGGTAAGGATTGAGTCGGTTCATTCCAAATAAGATAAATTGCTTATCCTGGGCTACATGGAAGAAAAGGTTCATCACATAAGGTTTGATTCAATTTGGAAAGTCCACTCATGTAGATTTCTTCAAGGAGAAGTTATTTGAAAAATATTGGGATATTCAAGATAAATATTCTTAATGAACATGAAATGCAAGGCCAAATTCAAGACTTTGTTAAGGGAACTCCTAGTGAACCAAGTCAGTAGCAAACTTCCCTTGACTTTGCTTAGCGAATTGTAGCGAACATGACAGTATTAAAACACCACCAGGGCACAAGTGGATGGGGAAAACACCAATTTAACATTTAAGGATCATAGAATAACATATAGAAGCATAAACAAAAACACATTCAATCATTAGAACATAAGAATCATGGAGAACATAATAAATCATATGTTCATGGAAATTATCATTATCAACCTAGACTACTTATCATATTATCATTGATTTTACCAACTATTCTATGATTCAAGCAACCCTAACTTCTAATAACCATAAGTTCTAACTAGAACCCACCTTAGTAATGATATGAAGATATTGTTGTGAAATGATGAGATGATGACGATGATGATTCCAAACTTTTTTCTTTCCTAAGTTTCCTCTTCTTCTTCATTCCATAAGCTCCTCTTCTTTCTCTCTATGTTTTCTCTTTGTTTTTCTCTTACTGATACATAGAGAATGAAGTGGTACATAAAAGCATCACAAGAGTAGAAAAATTGGTAAGTATAAGTGGTTAAGAATCAAAGGAAAATATTGTGGTTAGAAATGAATATTGCTAGAAGAAAATATCCCAAGTGCCACTAAACTATATCCTTTGTTCTACTAGAGTAATTGACCCATCATTAATGTTTTCAAAATGTCCCTTCTTGTAGCAATTAATAAAAGGTCAATCTCAAATAATAATAATTAAGTCGATATGATTTCACTAGTTACTCTATTTATCCCAACTGATAAATCTTAGAGTACATAGGAACTCAATTGATCTCAACTAATATGAATTTGAGTACTTAAGAAAACACGGGGTATTAAACCCCCCCCCCCCCTAAATAAAAATTCATCATCAAATTTTAATATTACCTGAAAAATATGAGGATAAGCTTCTCGCATCTCGCATTCAAGCTCCCTCGTAGCATCGGCCGAATGTGATTTGTCCCACTGAACCTTAACAAGAGGAATCTTTGTGTTTTTCAACACCCTAGTTTCTCTTCCCACAACACGACTTGGGTGAGGATTAAAAGTTAGATCTGCTTCCACTTCCACTGAATTTAGAAGACTATGCTGAAGAGAATCAAGAATAAATTTCCGGAGTTGATATACGTGAAAAATACCATGCATCTCAGATAGAGAAGGTGGTAAGGCTAATTTGTAAGCTACTTCTCTAGTCCTTTCTATAATCTGATAGGGTCCCACGTATCTTGGACTTAACTTCTGTGACTTAAACGGACCTTTCAATATCAATCCTGGAGTAACCTTCAAAAATACATGGTCAGCTTCCTCGAATTCTAATGGCCTCCTTCTGTTATCTGCATAACTGTTCTGACGATCTTGCACTTTCTTTACCTTCTCACGAATCATTCTTATATTCTTTGTAGTCTCTTGAGTAATCTCTAGCCCTAAGATTATTTCTTCACTAACTTCCTTCCAACACAAAGGTGTTTTGCACTTCCTCCCATACAAAGTTTCATAACGATCCATTCTGATACTTGTATGATAACTATTTTTGTATGCAAATTCAATCAATGGCAAGAGCTCTTTCCAATTTCCTCCACTTTCGAGCACACAAGCTCTTAACATATCCTCCAAGGTCTGTATCATCTTCACAATATGACCATCTGCCTAAGGGTGATCAGACGTACTCAATTATAACTTAGATCCCATGGCCAGCTAAAAAGCTCTCCAAAATATTGAGGTAAGTTTTGGATCTCTATCTGATACAATATTGGAGGGGACACCATGTAATCTCACAATCTCTAAAATAAACAATCTTGTAAGATGACTTACCTTGTAATTATTTTTCACAACTAGGAAATGTGTGGACTTAGTTAACCGATCCACAATCACTCATACGGAGTCATAACCACTTTGCGTACAAGGTAAACCAACTGCAAAATCCATTGAAATACTATCCTTTTTCCACACCGGACTTTCTAAGGGTCACAACAAACCACCTAGATTATAGTGTTCAAACTTTACATACTGACATTCCACACATTCAGACACATACTCCATAATATCCTTCTTCATTCCAGGCACCAGTAGTCCTTCTTCAAGTCTTGATACATCTTTGATGAACCTGGATGTATGGTAAATGCACCTTTATGAGCCTCTTCTAAAAAATTTCTTTTCAATTCTACATCATTCGGGACAAAAATTATTTAGTTAAAACGAACAACTCCATTTGTGGCTTGAGTGAAACCTGGTTGATTTGACATCACTTGAAACTTCTTATCTAACATTTTCCCCTGCTGGATTTCTCCTCTTAGATCAGAAGTAACATTCAAATTTTCCATTATCACACTATTCTGATTCCAAGAAAACTAAAGGTTAAGATTTCAAAACTCTTGTAATAATGCATACTCTAACATCATCAACTCAACTTTGTGTATTTCTTTCCGACTTAACACATCTGCAACTTTATTTGCTTTACCTGGATGATACTTTAGCTCAAAGTCAAAATCCTTCAAGTATTCCATCTATCTTCTCTGCCACTTATTCAACTCCTTCTAGTCAAATAAATATTTCAAACCCTTGTGGTCACTAAACATTTAAAAATATAATTCGTACAAGTAGTGACACCACACCTTCAAGGAAAAAAATAGTTGCTAACTCAAGATCATGAGTTAGATAATTCTCTTCATGAGTCTTCAACTGACAAGAGGAAAACGTTATGACCTGAGCACCCTGCATTGACATTCCTTCTAATCCCTTCTTAGAGGCATTGCAAAATACTTCATAAGGCTTACTAGGATCATGAATACTTAAAACATGATCAGTTGTCAACCCTTCCTTCAAACTCATGAAACTCTATTCACACATTGAATCCCAACTAAAAGAAATCTCCTTCCACGTAATTCGGATCATTGGTATGGCTAACTGAGAAAATTCTTTACTGAACTTTCAATAGTAACCTGTCAATCCTAAGAAACTTCTAACTTCAGAAGCATTCTTCGGTCTTTCTCAATTAATAATCACTTCAACTTTATATGGATCCACTACTGCTCCTCCTTGTAATATAACATGAGCAAGAAACTTAACTTCAGTCATCCAGAACTCATACTTACTTAATCTGGCAAGAAGTATCTTCTCTTGCAGTACTGATATAACAATCCTTAGGTGTTCCCCATGCTCTTATAGAGTACGAGAATAAATAAGAATGTCATCAATAAAAATTATCACAAACTGGTCCAAGCAAGGTTAAAATAACTGATTCATATAATCCATGAAAATAACAAGTGTATTCGTCACTCCAAATGGCATTACAAGAAATTCATAATAGTCATATCGAGTTTTAAATTCGATCTTTGTTGGGCACTGTGTGACACGGGCCGTGTCAGCCCGCTGTTTTGCCTCAAGAACTCATTTTATAGGCACTTTTTGACCCGGGCCGTATCATCCAACATGGCCAGCCGTGTCAGGCCCCTTGTTTTCACGGTTTTTTTTGCTATTTTTACCTTTAAAAAAATTGTGTTTTTTCCTTGTTCAAGACATTTAACCCTATGTGATTGTATAGCTATTTGTATGTGGATATTGTTGGTCATTTTTGACCTTTGTTGCCAAAAACCATTTTCAAAAACAAACTCTCGATTTTATCGATCCATTTTCAACCTTGTTAGTCGATTGCCTTGTGCATCGGCATCGACCTTGTTCGCATCGCTTCAAATATTTTCACAAATAATAAAACCCTTGATCCAAGATCAAGTGGTATTTTTCTCATAAAAAAATCCAAAACACAATAAATATACGATTGGGGTTATACACCATAAACTTTAAAGTGGTGGAGAAGGAATGAGAATGGAACCCTCCTCCACTCGTTCCGAATATTTTGAATACAAGGCGCTCGACTTGGTTATTCGAAACATTCATCTCTATCCAAAGTTCTTTTTGTGTAATCCTAATTAAGAACAATTTCTTTTCAAAAACCTAAAAATAACATCAACTCATCAAACTACTTTTCGCCTTAGGGCATTAATCCAAAAAACCCTTTTTTCAAGGTATAAAATCAACCAACAAACAACTATTTCACAAGCCTCCGAACTACGGAGCTCTGATTCTTTACTTCTTTTAAGTGAGGATATGTAGGCACAAGGGCCACAATCCTTGGCGAGCATTAAAATATAAAACCAACCCCTCTTTTCTTTTAAGCAATCAAACTTTTAATAAAAACACCCACTCAAGCGAAACAACCTAGAAGGTACCCATCGAGTACGATGGATGTGAGGGGTGCCAATACCTTCCCCTCGTATAACCGACTCCCGAACCCTAAGACTTGGTTGCGATGACCATGCTCCTTTCCCTAAAGGTTTTATCACTATTTTCCTTTCCCTCATTGGGATAAGTAAAATTCGGTGGCGACTTTGTGTCATTTTTCGCGTAGCGACATTAAGTAAATAAAACGTGCAATGTAAGGAAACATGCCTCGTGAGTTCATCTAACTCAAACAATAATTAATCAAAAATCATACCATGTAACCCAAGGTCACCGCGATCAAAGAAGCGAATGATCTTAAAATACGTGATATCACAACTTTATTTGGCAAGCTAGTAGAACACGAGAAAGAAATCACTTGCTTGGAGAAACATGGGAAGAAGATGAAAAAGGACAAAGGTAAGGACAAAGGAGGAAGAAAACAAGTTTATTAATCTAAAGGCTTCAAGTTCAAAGTCCTCAACCAATGATCAAAGGGATTATGAAACAAGTGATGACAAAAATTTGGATGATAAAGATATGAGACTTTTTGTGAAAAAGATTCAACATGTACATCAAAAGAAATGGTGTAAATTTCTTCGACAAAAACCTTATAAAATTTAGAAGAAAATCAAACTCATCAAGGGAAAATGATGAAAAGAAAGGAAGATCAAGACGTTCATGTTACAATTGTGTCAAAATGGTCATTGCAAGACGGAGTGTCCATTGATAGAGAAAGATAAAGAGAAAGGACATCATAAGAAATCTAGCAAGTCTATAAGAGCTTATATTGTGTGGGAAAGAGATAGTGATTCCTCAAGTGATGAGGAAGAATCAAAAAATGTTTGTCTCTCGGCTTATTATCATGAAAAGAAGAAAAAGAATGCAAGTCAATCTAAATATGAACTTATTGATAAATTGTCTTATTCCAAGTTGCAAAGAGCTTTTGAAAATCTACATAGAAAAGACGTAGAAACTTTAAAAAAGTTAGCTTCAAACAAAAGAATCTTTACACATTTAGATCCTAAACTTTTGGAAACTGAAAAGAATATGTGAGCTCTTAAGCAATCTATGGTAGATATTCAAAAAGCTAAAGATGATGATTAAGAACCTTCATGGTTTGGTTGTGAAACTTGTCACATTTTGAAAATAGAGGTAAATACTATTAAAGCTAAATTGGATAAGGTATTACAACCAAAGGTAACTTTTTCTATTGATACTACTAAATATAAAATGCATTCTCATAATCCTTATAAAAGGTATAGCTTTGTTGAAAAGGATCAAGATAGAAAAGGTCACTCTTCTCACCATTTAACTTGTCACTTTTGTTGCAAGAAGGGTCATACCATTGCAAAATGCAAGTTTAGGAAATTTCTTGTGCCTAAAGGCATTTTTCAATGGTTGCCTAAATGCAACCAAAGGTTACTCACCCTCAAGGACCCAATGAAGATTAGGCATCTAACATTTCTTGTTGATTTTTTAGGATAATTATCTTGACTCTATGAAGAGTATGGGATATCTTTTGTGGATTCTCAATACATGATACGGGTGACATCTTCTTATTTCTTTGACTTTGTGGCAAGGAAGAAGGGTTGTGTTAGCAAGGAAATCAATAACTAGTGTTCTTTATTTGGTAAAAGTGTAAAGATTACTTGTAATTCTTCCATCCAAGATATATGGAAAATGCATTTCGTTTCATGACGTAGGTTTATCTTCAAAAGACATACTCATTAACATTGAACAAGGGATTGATCAACCTAAGAAGATGAAACTTGAGGATGAGCAAGATATCTATCATAAAAATGACAATAATGAAATTCAAACAAAAAGGGATGATAGTCAAATAAATAACTTCCTTGGATTCATTACAAATCACACTATTGGATACTTTGTCAAAGTTTAAGGTTGTAATATTATTGTTGTTAATTGGTTTGTGGCATGTTTTACATTTATTCCAACTTTCGTTCGAGTGTTCCTTGTAGAATGCATCTCCATCCTTCATCATTCGTGCGGTGAGGTAATATCATTTCAATTCTCACTTTTAAAGTAAGTTTCTTACTTTTACCTGTTTATTTTTTCAAAGGTTTGTGATAAATTGTGTGTATGATACATGTTATTAATGTTCATTTCCAAAAAATTTAAGTGAAAACCATTGTGTGTTTCATTTAACATGTTTACAATGGCCTAATTCAAAATATCTTCACATGTTATTTATACCTCTTACTATTTCATGCTTACATTTATGTGTTTGCATGTTATTGGCTAACAAATCATGAAAAAAAATCATATGCATGTGTCTCTCATCTTGTAGTTATGCATAAGTCAAGTTGATTTTTCCAAAGTCATTCCAAATTCCTATGTGTCAAAATTTTAAGTTTTGCACTTCATAGGTCAACTCATATGTCGTATAGGTCGGCACATGAGAATAATTTTTAAAGTTTTCAAAATTGGTTCAGTATGTGTCGACTCATGCTTGTGTAGGTCGGCACATAGGATTAATTTTTGAAATCTTTTAAATTCGTTTTAGCACGTGTTGACTCATAACATTTTTAGGTTGGCACGTGCTTCCAAGAGGTTGACTCATAACATTTTTAGGTTGGCACGTGCTTCCAAGAGGTCGACTCATAAGTCAATCTTGGGTCATTTCTCTTCACTTTTTCTTTTCCTCTAAAACATGCACCAAAATTCCCAAATCTATTCATCTCCTTTTAAATCTTTCGAACATGTAAAATCGTCATTAACTCCTGTTAGATTCATCTTCCATATATTATTTACATTCATATTTCCAACAAATCATTAACATTCTCATCAATTTTCCTCATTTCATCTTCAAAAACCCTCATTCGCCCAAATTATCCGAAAAATCCAAAGTCGCTCTCATTTTTTATTTCTCTTTAAGTATTTGTGTGTTTTGAGTTTGTGTATCTGATTTGAGTTTGTGGGTAGTCATTTATCTCTTAAACTCATTCATTTCTTGTTCACGCATTTCATCGAACAATTAGAGTGTGAAATCTGTTAGATCAATTCTCCATGGCTCCTAAGCTTTCAAAAACCAATGGTGATTCTAAAAGTAAAGTTCATATAAGCACATATTCTACTGCTTTCGAAACTCCATTTTCATAGGTTTCAACTAAGAGTGTTAAGGAGTTATAGGAAAAACATCAACATCGACTTGTTATGAAGTAATATGTTTGGAAGCCTATTGTGGTTGATTGTTTGGATACTCCAGAAGTTGATAGTCTTGTTGCGCATCAAATAATTTATTACTTTATGCAGCTTGCTCAAGGCTATAATGAATACCTCATTCGTGTATTATACTATGAGTTACATGATATTCGAGGTTCATGCTTTAGGTTTATCATATGCAACACTGTTTATGAGTTCACTGATGATCTTTGAAGGACTTTATTTGGTATTGTTTTTGTTGATGCTATTGATGATGATGATGAAGCTGAACTGTTGGTGACAGATACCAACACTCATATGCAATTTAAGTTTAACATTCATATTAATGAGCTACTTAAATTTCCCCGTTCTGATGATTATTATGATCCTATTACTATTGGTCAATTGAAGATGGTTCCTAGAATTTTGTTGTGGCTAGTGTCTCGTGTCTTACCCCTAAAGAATGGCAGGTTCTCAAGAATAGACTATGTTGAAATTCATCTAGGCTATATTCTTTTGAACAAAGTCAAAATTAATTGAGCTCATTACTTTGTATCTTGCGTGTTCGCCATCAAGGAATGCAACAAAGGGACTTCATTTTGCTATGTCTCCATGATTACCAATATTTTGGACTACATTAATATTGGTATGTTGAATGTAACTTATAGATCTCTAAGCAAGGCTCAAGAGTTCCCTCAATGTACCCTAACCAACATGGGCTACTTTTTGGATATAATTCATCGGGCGTACTTCTTCCGTATGGGTAAGAATGGTAGAAAGACTTATAATTTTGATGATCTTGCAGAGTTTGAGGATAATGCCGTTGAGACACATATGGTTGATAATCAACCAATTGCTACTTCTCATGATGTTCCTGAGGGTGATGCTTTTATGCAAGATGATACTCATGGGGATGCACATGGTAATACCTTTGGTCCTAGATTTTGTGATACATCTTCTATCATGACTATGCTTCAAAACATGTAGTTGAGGTAAAATGAGCATTATGAGGAAGATTGTAGGAGGTGAGATGCTTTTGAGGCTACTAAAGTGAAAATATTTCGTCGGATGCAAGAAAACGTGACTACACAAGATGCTAATTTTGAAGCCTTTGATTCTTTTTTGACAGAAATTCTTGTGTCTTTGCACAATGATATGGATTCAAATCATGCAGCTACACTTGTGAGGATTAACCATATGATCTCCGTCCAAAATAAGAATCATCATCATTATGCTCAATTTTACTGAGAAATGTGTGATTTCTTGAATTATAATTATGTTAATAATGGAAAAGGATGGCATGGAGGAATGAGACTAATGCCTAAGGGTTATGGAAGACGATAAAGTGTTGTGTTGTTGTGTCTTTGAGTCATATGTCTTGTAGTGCGTTTCTTTGAGTCATACTTTGAGTCTTCATGCATTGTTCTTTTGTTGGTTTGCTTTGCAGCTTCTTATGTATTGACAACATTCCTAATTTGTTTGAATATGAGACAATGGTTTTACTATGTGCGTTGCCTTGGATGACAATTGTGTAATGTTGTTGTATGGCTATTTATATTGTGTGTCTTCATGTATGTTGCATATATGTGAGTGCATGTTCTTTGCTTTGCAAACGCCTCTGAATAGTATAGTGTATATGTGATTTGTGTATCTATTTGATACTGCTAATATGCTTGCTTTGTATCTTTTTGATGTTGTCAAAAGTGGAGAAGCATATGCAACTATGAAGCTATGATATGATGCATAAATATTAGCAGTATGAAGATTTAAGGGGAGCTTTCATGAAAGCATGAAACGCATCGTCTCAAGATTTTGCATCATAAAAAAAGGGGAGTATGTGAGTGCAAATTTCTGTTAGGTGTATTGTGTATGATGTCAAAACTAAGATACTATAGCATTGATGTATATTGGATGGTATCCTCTGATTCTCAATGTGAATTTAGCATTAGGAAGCATAAAAACATTTTGGAAAGGGTTCATACATCAAAAACAAGTTTTATGGGAAAAATAACCTATGTGTCAACACATACATGTTTCAGGTAGACACATAGAAGAAAATTTTTTCTATGTGTTGACACATCTATTTTTTAGAATGACACATGTACTGCATTTTTAAAGCATGTAGGATCTGTTAGATGTGTTGCCTCCACATATCGACATATAACCTGTATAGGTCGACACATGACTTGCATAGGTTGACACATGCATAAAAAATCTTAAAAATTTGCATTGTTTTCCATTCATTTTGCTTCATACTTGCTCACATATATATATCGGGTACATGAATCATTTCTCTTTCAATGATTTTGTGAAAATCATAAACAAAACTTGGAACATACAAAGAGTCTCCTTCATCTTCAACCTTGATTTTATGCATACACAAAAAGAAAGTACACATAATCATTTCATTGTTTGGGTGCCATCTAGAATCAAGTTGATAACATCCAATTTAGCTTGTGGTACTATAAATTGGGTTGAAATATTTGGAAGGTTTCAAATAAGAAAACGAAGGTGGGGTTTTCCTTCAAAATCAAATTGGGGGTTTGAAGGTTTTGGACAAGATTATGCAATTTGGATTCGATCGAGTGAAGTCTTCGAAGAACGCGAGTTTCCTGCAAAGGAGTAGCGTGAGACGGTGAATCAAATTAGAAAATCTTGCGTTACAACAATTTGAAATTTGGATCCGATCGAGTGAAGGCTTTGAAGATCAGAGGGTTCATATAAATGAGTAGCGTGATACAGTGAATCAAATTGGTATTGTTGGGTGACTTAATCAAGCTTAGATCAAGGGAAGAGAAAGTGCTAGAATCAACAGTAAACTTATGGTTTGTAGGGATGCATTCCTACATTTCTCTTGTAAACCACTTTTGCAAAGTAAGTTTAATTTCACTATCTCAATTCGAGTTTGAATTGAGGGCAGACATACCCATAGCGAGGCCGATTGAGGAACTTCCTAAATAAATCCTTGTGTATTCTCTCTCTATCTCTTTCATATTCCATTTGCAAATTGTTGAGTCCATCGATTGTGCAATTAAAAGTTTGGTTAATTCATTTGAAAACCAATTGAAAATCATTTTGTTGAGTTGATCAAAATATTTTAGATTGTGGTTGGACTTTGAGATCAACAAAACTATACAAATTTCCAAGCAAAATTGATTGCATACATGGTGTTTAATAATTTGTCTCAATAGTATTTTTTTTGTGTAATCTATCATTGGAAGTAGCATTACTTGTTGAGTAGCTTTCAAGTGATTGTATTAACACATATTGATGGAGTTTCTCATCATTATCTTCTATTGGTTTTCATATACGCATATTCGAGTTTTTCGATATCGGTTCGGTTTAGACTAATCAATTTGTGTCTCTTTCCCTAGCCATTGTTTCTTAAAACAGTTTGTAAAGCAAAATTTTTTTGGGGGTCTGTGTACCCCCTCTTGATAAGTCGCCTTCATCTAACAAGTAGTATCACGAGTTCCAGTTAATTATGTCCTTCAATATTCACTTATTAGAAAATGGTTACCGAATCTAAAGGGGCGTGTAGCGGATAAATTTGTGAGTGTAATATATTGATTAACTTAACTCAAAAATACAAGAGTTTCCACTACACTTTTATTTTATCCAAAAGGAAAGGAAAAATAGCGAACAAACCCTAAAGAAGTTCTAAACAAGAACAAACAGAGAGTGGGTAAGGGACTGGTTACGCTAAGGGAAGGTGTTAGCATCCAAAACGTCTATAGTACTCTATAGGAACCCTTTGAAATATCTACGCTTTTTGGTTTGAAAAGGTTTGTTTAAAAAAGAGATTGAGGAGATGAGGAAAGAAGTATTTTTTAAGATTTTTGTGTTTGGAGAGACTTATCGCCTCATGCCTACGTACCCACAAAATGCAATATAGGATCAAAACCTCGTAGTTTGTGGTACAAATAACAAAAGTGGTTTGATTGTTTCATTTTAAATATAAAGGCAAGTCGTCATTTTAAGGAGAAAACTACGTCTAGTCGCCCACAAGAATAAGACAACATTTGCATCACCTAAAGATGGAGGATTTTGCTTGGATTAAAATCAACAAGTCTATCACTCAACATCTAAGTGGAAAATATCAACATCTTAAATACTATGGGGAATAGGAGAATTACATCTCAACTATGAAAATGACTCATGTCTAAACTTTATGAAATTTTTAAAATGAAATAAGTGCACAAAGGCACAAAAAAAGTGAACGAGTTTTTGTATATTTTATGTCTTTTTGAAATGGTCAAAGTATGATTAATATTGATTGACTTTATTAAAGAAAACAAAGTTTGAAAAATCACTTGACCAAAGTCAAGGTTTTTAATAAAAGAGGTTTAACTTTGAAAACAATAAGGTTTTGAAAAATGGAGAAGATTTTGAAAATTGAAGAAAGGATGGAGAAGAAGTGACTACTCTAGAAAGAAAAATAAGAGCTAGAGATGGTAAGATCTAGCCATATAAGGAGCTAAAACTTGACAATAAGTCAAATAAGCAATCCTCTTCCTTTTGGATTCAAACCACAAGCATAATAACTAGATGAAATAAAACATCGAAGGAAACCCCAAATTAAGCTAAAGCAAAGTCAAAGAGAGGTCCTTCCAAGGTTTAAAAGCCAATTAAGAGAGTCATGTTTCATAATGCCAAAATATTAACACCTGCACACAGAAAATTTCCCAAACAAATAGATAAAAAAAAACAACACAAAGGTCCAAGGTCTCAAATCTCCAAGAGCAAAGGACAAGGATCCTAGAACTAAGTTCGAAGTCTGAGTCACAAAGTCCAAGCATAAGGTCATAACAGTCCAGATTTAGAAGAACCAAGTCTTTTAGTGTTTAGGTATTTATTAGTGTCTTAAGAGAAGATTAGTCCAAGTGGACAAAATAAAAAGAGAAAAAGTACAAATAATGGTCCAAGTGGACAAAGAGAAAATAAGAAGATAATAATAATGATATGAAATGATAAAAATAAAAGCGTAAAAGCAAATGACAATAAGTAAAGAGCATAAAGATAAATGACAATTAAAGATAAAGTTAGTGTTAGTAAGTCAATGTTAATAATGGAGAACGCTTTTTTCGTTTTTTGGAAAATACTCGACCAATCCACCATAAGAATGAGAACACGAGTCCATACACCATTAAGGGAAGGGCTCCAACTCGGATTAAATCAACAAGTATGCCAACTAACTCCCTCAATGACAAGGAAACAATCTATCTCAAACCACACTATGACGATTAGGAGATTGATAACTCACTTACAAAAACAACTCAATTTCGATTTAAGGACAATTTAGTGCTATGTTAAGCAATCGTAATCAGACTTATGTAGAAGCCACGACTATCTGAGGTCGATCAATAATAATGTTTGTTGTAACACCCCGTTTCCAAATAATAAAATAAAACAATTAAATAAGCACACATCAGAGTATCTCCCACAACGGGATGTCACAATTCACACTAAAATTCCACAAGACATTTTTTCAAATTAATTTCTCAATAAAACTGCAGCGGAAAATATATACATAGTCTGTCATAATTCACAAATCATCACATATAAATATATCGTCCATATCCATCATCATCATCATATATACAGTAATCGCCATCTGCCCCCAAATACATAACATCAACATCAAACATCTCACAAAATAACAGATACGCCACAGGGGCACACATATCAATAATACACAATAAATACACCCAAAAACGCCCCGGTGTTACGTATCAGAGCAGTCCTACAGAGACACCACAATCCAACTAGCTAAACACCTGGATTGTCTGTACTTCCGAAGAAGCATAGACCATAACAGTAACAAAGGGGTGAGAATCACGATCAAATAATAATGGTATAATAGTACATGAAATGAAAGGCAGAAATCAATAATAATACTATTCATATACATATCATCCGGAAACACGGTCCCATCATCAACTAAAATACACAATCATGCAACAAATGCACTCACACAACTCTTAACATACGGTACCGATTCACAATCACGATGGGCAACTGGCCATCAACCCTCCACACAGGAGCACATAACAACGATGGGCACTTGGTCATCAACCCTCCACAACGGGAGCACACCACACTATATGGGCAACTGGCCATCAACCCTCCACAATGGGAGCACCACAACGATACCGATGGACACCTGGCCATCACCCTCCACAATGGGAGCACATCTCCGATGGACTCCTGGCCATCACCCTCCACTACGGGAGCATCTCATCAACATCGATGGACACATGGCCATCACCCTCCCCACCGGGAGCACAACACATTAACATTGATGGACACATGGCCATCACCCTCCTCACAGGGAGCACACCAACAATATCGATGGTCACTGGGCCATCACCCTCCTCACAGGGAGCACGACAAATAATATCGATGGATATCAGGCCATCACCCTCCCCACCGGGGGCACAACATAATATTCACATGCTTCAAACATCTAGCACACCAAGTGCACACCGATCCTATTGATCCACCCTTCACGCAACATATACATATACACGACGTACAAGGTGTATCGATCCCACGATCCACTCACATCATAAAATACATATGTAATAGGCACACACAGTGCGTCGATCCTACGGATCCATTCACCACACAATTTATCACATACAAGCACACAAGGCACGTCGGTCTTTCTGACCCAAATATATCACATAGCCGCACATAAGTGCAACGCATAATAAGCGTACCGATCCTCACGGATCCACTCACCACAACACACCAACACAACGCACTCAAGGCGTAACGATCATACTGATCCTCATATCTCACACACAACACATCAATACCACGTGCACTAGGCGTAACGATCCTACTAATCCAGCCCTCATACCACAGTATGTAAACGCAACGCACATAAAGCGTATTGATCCTACGGATCCATATCCATCTCACAACATACAAACACAACGCATAACAAGCGTATCGATCCTACGGATCCACTCATCACCACACATCACCACACCTAGCACATAGTGCATACATATCACATACACATCCTTACACATCCATACACATCCATACTTATCTAGACTTAACACAAAATCCACCGATTATGTCAAATGCGATAAACACTGGCCACACAGCCCTACGACCCTCAACACACTCTCAGCACCTAGCTATCATCACAACACATCAATCCGATCGCACTCAGCACCCTTATATCACCACATACATGTATCTTAACATACACTGACGCAATCTTTCAAATTAAGTGAATATCAAGGAGTTCACCTCCTACACTACACAACATACATGTATCATAACATACCCCAATCCACATATGATGATCCCACGAGCACCACAGTCGTCACGTCCCGACGCCACACATACACTCACCTCAGCTCTCCAGCAAGCTCCTCATCATACATGACCAACAAGGGTCCAAAGCCACAAGGAAACAACCCAAAACAGCAGCAAAAACACAAGTTGCTGTCGGGCTCGCTGGAGCGTTCGCCCGGCGAAGGCTCGCTGCCATTCGCCTGGAAAAAACTCTAGCGAAGCCAGACAGAAGCTTCTGTCAGCACTCGTTGGCTAGTTCGCCCGGCGAAGCCTGGCGAAGGCTCGCCCCTCATTCGCCCAGCGAATACCTGCGTACTCAGAAAAATTCTGCGCACCAGAAACACCATCCACTCCTGATTCTGCTCGATTAAATCGAAACCCACAACCAACCACATACTGAAACTTAGTTACGGGGTCTATTCCCAACTCTATCCGACAATTCCTCAACTCTGTTCTCAAAACCAACTTCCGGCTCAACTTCGAAATTATCCGGAAGCTCCCAATTCACTCAACCATCATTCTACAGCACATGCATACGAAATTAACATAATCTAACACAATAATCTCAGCAACAACAACATGCAATAGCATCAATTCATCATCAATCATCATCAACATGAAATATATTCATACATGGGGTAGGGATTCCCCTTCTACCATCATTCATGTAAATACCAATTAACCGATATATCCCCCCCCCCCTTACCTCAAATTCGTTGCTGATGTTGATGAAGCTTCTCCATCCCCACGAATTGATAATCTTGATGATCTCCTAGACAAGCTTCAACTTTTGCTTCATCCTTCCTCCATCGTGTTCTTCGCTTGTTTTCCCGTGCATGTGTTCCTCTAATTTTCCAAAATGCCAATATCACCCCTCATCCCAAATAATTCCCTTTTTAATCCAAAAATCCCCATAATAATAATAATCCTCTTATTTCTTTTAATTCACAAAATCCACTTAATTCTAAAATTCCATTTAATTATATTTTTCTCATATATTAATATTAGTAATAATAATGATAATAATTAATAATAATATTACATTACTATCAACAATCACATTTTTATTACCGTATACCAATATCATGAGTTCTTGATCCTCCAAATAATTTCTCAAAACACATCCGCGAATAAAATAACTCTGAAACCAAAAATAATTAAAATGGGTGTTACATTTGTGCTAATGTATGCTAGAGAGATGATATGTAGATCATCCTCCGAAAGCAATACCGCACGAAACGAAAATAGGTAATAATCTCATCTTCATCAAGAACTTGAAACAAGTTCCAATGATATTGAAGATTTTCATTGATCAAAAGAAAAAAAATAGATAAGAGGGGAGGGGAGAAGGGAATCCAAATTGAATCACAACATTTGAGTCATTTAATCTTCAAGTTCCATCACTCTTCTTGGTGGATTAAATAACTAAACCTATCACTAATTCAAAGCACCTAAAATGAATTCAAGGATCCACTTAAAGATAGATTTGAACCAATGAAGGTTTATCTAACTTCATCAAACACCCAAAGTCTATGGAATTTGAAGATAAATTTGATCAACAAACATCAAAATTCAACTCAAAACAAAAAGAAATGGAAGAAGAAAGAAAAAGAACCAAAATAGCCCCAAAACAAACCAAAAAAAACATTTTGACACTGTGTTAATCGATTAAACCTTTTATGTACAAAGTTGGTTAATTGATTAACCCTGGTAGGACAACAAAAAATTTGAAAAAAATCAGCATTCATGATTCAATCATTTCTTCAAACATCTCATGATCATGAGTGCAATTGAGCATGAAAATTTAAGTAAAGCAACATCAAATAACACCAATAAAACACAATTTGCAAGATCTAAAGATCAAGTAACAAGAACTAACAAGAGGTCCTATTGTGGAAGATAAAGCAAGCACAACAATGGTGGAACAAGAGTTTACCACTTCAAAATCTAAAAATGATTCAAATCAAATTCAAGAACCACACTCCAAAGCCTTGATATACATAATTTGATGTTAAAGAAGTGTTTTGATGGAGGTTTTAGCTCAAAGATTAATAAGCTTCAATGAAAAGGTTAATAACTTTTAATGGAAGAAAGAGCTTTGGTGAACTTTGTGGTTGAAGGGAATTGAGAGAAATTTTAGCAAGGTGAATTTGGATATCAAAAGCTTGAAGAATGAATGAAATGATACCTCTATTTATAGAATTTAAGCTTGGAAGTTTTGGTGGTTTGGAATTTGGTTGGGAATTTAATCTAGGCTTGGAAATTGAATTTGGAGGCAAAATCAAGATAAAGTGGTGATTAATAAGGTGTACGATGGGAATTAATTATGATGAGCTATATGAATTAAAATGAGGTGATCTAGAGTACTCTCATGATGAAACAAGTGAATTTTGGTGCTAAAATGCTGCAGAATTTGAATTTGGCTCAATTTTCACAATTCTGCACATGGTTAATCGATTAACCAATTTTAGACATATTTTGGTTAATCGATTAACACAACGAAAAAATGAGAAAAATGGCTTTTTGTTGTGCTGTCTTGACTCCGGTTCGATTCTTTTGACTTGTCAAAGAAGGCATGGAAATAAACACATGAACCTTAGAGTCTCTTGAGGAATAAACAATCAAATCTTGGGAAACTCTTGATCAAATGATTTTGGATTGTTTACAGATCAACTTTGACTTTTTCAGATGAATTTCATTCGAGCTGAGGGACTGTTGTTTGGTGTTCTTGATCCAAACATCCTCCTGAAAAAGAGTTAGTAAAGGAAAAAACAAACATATTTTTGGTATTTTAATTAGGGTTAGTAAACATGAACAATCAAATAAAAGCAAACAAAAAAAATACACAGGTGTCTGGTGATCTCCCTCAAAAACAAACCCATAAAGGAATGCAAGAAAACCAAAGCTTGCGATCTTGTTTGTTATATGAGATGAAAATGATATGTGAGATCTTAGGATTAAGAATTAGGGTATTACAGGGCGTACAATAGAGCGCTTATTTTTACTGGTGAAAATTATGACTATTGGAAAGCTTGTATATGTATCTATATCAACTTGCTTGATAAGGGTGTATGGGACGCTGTCATCAATGTTCCTAATAAAATTACAGTGACCAATGTTGAAGGTGTCTTCGTACCAAAACCAGAAGCACAATGGAATGATAATGATAGGAGATTGTGGTCACATGATTGGAAGGCACAAAATATTCTCATATCTGCACTTGGTGTTGATGAATATTATTGTGTCTCATTGTGAGACCTCAAAATCTATGTGGGGCGCATTAGAAGTTGCCCATGAGGGAACTAATAAGGTCCAATAATCTACGATCAATACTTTAAATCAAGAGTTGAACTATTTCGCATGAATCATGGTGAAACCATTATTGACATGCAAAAGAGGTTCATGCATCTTATAAATCGTTTGAAGCCTCTAGGTAATCCTATCTCTAATGATATAGCTACTAATAAAGTTTTGAGGTGTATTAGTAGGTGTCATACCCTAAATTTGTCCTACCCATTTTCAAATGGTTTTGCATTTTTTGATTTTATTTTCACTTGTGCATTGCCTGCTTATTTTCTCGTCATTTAGACACGTGCCCACTCACAATTGGACGATTTTTTTGAATCTCTGGTATTTTTCCCAATAAGAGCGTGACATGTGGCCTAAAGACATTTTGTGAATATTATTTTTTCTTAATTTCATAAACTTTTCCTTTTTTTTTCTAAAAAAAAAATGTTACTAATATTCTTAAGTAATTAATATTGTTTTTGTTTTTTTAGTTTGTTTTGTATATATATATATATATATATATATATATATATATATATATATATATATATATATATATATATATATATATATATATATATATATATATATATATATATATATATATATATATATATATATATATATATATATATATATATATATATATATATATATATATATATATATATATATATATATATATATATATATATATATATATATATATATATATATATATATATATATATATATATATATATATATATATATATATATATATATATATATATATATATATATATATATATATATATATATATATATATATATATATATATATATATATATATATATATATATATATATATATATATATATATTTTTATTTATTTTATTTAATTATATTTGTTAATGTTTTATTTATTAAAGTTATGTTAATTAATATTATTATTATTATTAATTTATATTATTAGTTTTTTGATGTAAGTGAAGTTGTTACGCTGAGTTAAGGAAGAAGAGAAATGGGTTGGGAGTGGGCGGAAGGCCCAAATTTTTGGAGCCCGTTAGGTCAGAGCTTGTGCATAAAGAGGGAAAGGAAAAATCAATGGAGGGGGAATTGGTTACTGTTCATCTCCCCTATCAGAGCGAAAACGGCGCCGCTGGAAACCCTAACCCAAACCCTAAAAAAAACCCTTCTTCCTAATCCGCCGCCACTCTCCTCAAACCAACATCAAACCTTCAAATCCTTCATTCTCCTCACCGTTTTCGTTCAACAAACCAAACAAACCTCAATGAAACGGCGCCGCCCGATCATTTCCCTTCCCAAAACCTCAAACCCAGTCGAAACCATACACCTTCTCTCACCTTTTCGTTCTCGCCGCCGCGCCATTTTGACCGCCTCCATCATAACTCAGAGCTCAATGCACCACCACCTTTAAACACGCCGACTCAACCACAACGAAACCCTTTGATTCGACCCCTCGTTGCTATCGGAAACCCCTCTTCTTTAATCTTCACTCACTCACGGTGCCCCTGCAATAACTACCTCCATCACTGTCCTCTTTCGATCTGCCATTCCGCTGCCTCCGTCGGACATAACTCACCATGAAACCAACAACGGTCAACAGCAGGGGTTTGGTAAGGTGATTTAAAATGTCAACAACACTTCACCCGGTCCATTAGCAACTCAAGCCGGTTTCAAGAATACGAAGTTTTGAGGATCTTGTGGTTGCAACAAGGTTCGAAGATGACAACTCAGTTGGATTCAACTTTGAGCATCAGCATTAATGCGGCAGCATATTTCGAAGAATTCAATAACGTCTGGTATCACTCAAGCTGAAGAGATCTTTACAACAACAGCTTCAATTTTGTGTTTATGATGTCGCAACTCAACGGCAAGCTATGCTATAGCAAAAGAACAACAACAACCTTGACACTACAAACATATCGGTGTCGATACATGTTAGCTCGAACTTCACACAACAGTTCACAAAGCTTCGACGACGCAAAGCTTTGAGTTTCTTTGTTTTGGCAACAACTGTTTTAGCCTGTATCGGCTTGTAGCTGTGTCTGTTTTGTTCTCACATTTTGTCATGTTTCAATTTCAGGTACAACGGCCGCTCATCAACGACAACTTGAATGGTGCATTGGTTCAGAAAAATTCGAAGCTGTTATCCTTAAATTGTTTTGTTATGGCGTTGCCGGATTCAGAATGCGCAATAACAATATGAAATCGAATGGCACACAACAGCAGGTCCATCAAGATAGAAGCAAAGCAGTCATATCACAACAACTCCAGCACGAAGTTTCGATGACCGTAACGCAGCATGACCTTAACTCAATCTTCGAAGTCACGTTTTGAGACAAGACGGTGACAAGCTTTTGGGGATGGAAAGGAGTGCAAGGAGTGCATAGATTACGAATATGTTTCAAATACAACAGGGGTTCGCAACAGTGGCATCCGGAACCTGTCCACTAACATTGCCGGAAGCATTGATAACTTGGAAGAAAGCAATGTCAAGCGCGGATCGGTAGCTTCATCGCGTCTTTCGGTCGGGGAATGTTTTTCTCATTTTTTGCTTATGTTTGATCTTGGCTGACATTATTTTCTCATTGTCTGATATTGTTTTCAACGCTGCTTGATTTATGGATTTGAACTGCTTTGGGTGGTTTCAATTAAGATAGTTATGATGTGTTAGATTGTATATATTGCTGAAAAACATTATTATGTTTATATTATTGTTAGCTAACCATGTGTTATGCTGTTGATATTAATTAGATTTCGAATATGTCCTACTGGTTGGTGTTGTTCGGTTCTAATTGCGAATGGTGGTTAACATGCTTGTAACGGTTCCCGAATCCCTTTCTCATGCTACTATTTTGTTTGATGTGAGCATTGTTTCTGTCCAAATTGATTATGCGGCAAGGCCTTTGATACATAATTTTTGATACCCTAAACTGTGTCGTCAATGCCGAGTAAGTTGTTCATTGGTTTGGCATTGGAGCTGCGGTCTAAATTAGATTTTGAGTTTCTTGTGTTGTGGATGGCAGCCTTATTACGGTTTCTTCTGGCAGCTTTATCTTGAGCTGGTTATTACATGTTAAACCAAGTTTTGCACATCCTATTGGGCTTCAAATGGTGCGAAGAGCATAAGTATAGTTGCTGCTCATGTTGGGTTGTAATTACATTTTGATTGGAGGATTGAGGCTAAGCTTTTTAGTAAAGATTAGTGGATTAATTTTTTTTGGATTAATTTTGCTAATTATTTTTTAGTTAACTTGATTATTCAGTTTAGTTGGATAATTTTGATAATTAAATTTAATTAGCTTAATTAATTGGTGATTTAACTTTATTAATCATTTTTAATTAATTTAATTATTTGATTCATTCGAATAATTTCAATAATTAATTCGGATTAATATAATTAAATGATTTAATAAACTTGGATCCATTTTGACATCTCGACTCACCTTGAGTATTTTTTTCAAAGCAAATTAAATCTTTGAAGTCTAGCACTTCTTGGATTTTTGGACGAATATTATGGAGGTGTACACCTCAAAATATATGTCGTTCGACTTTTCATTTTAGTACATTATTTCGGACAAAGAAATATCATAGGAATCTAGCATTCTGTGTGATATTCCCGTTGTTCATTCAAACATTTTATGAATGAAAAATGTATCGTCGAGATCGAGCATCTCGATAATACCCTGATTATTTGGTTGTGAGGCCCACGTCTCATTTATCAAACAATTATCATTTCTCTAAAGTTTTCAAATTTAAAATCTCGTATTTTCACCTCTCACACACAAATTATTTTCATACCTTATTTCAATTCAAATTATTTCAAAACATTTTCATTTTATCGATTAAAACTCCGAAAGAAAGAGATTCTTAGAATCTAGCATTCCTTGAATCTTCGAGTGAATAATTCTCGAGGCACGCCCTTAAGTTGTTATTCACTCAACCTTTCGACTTTTTCAACTCAATCATTTTCCAACGTTCTCCTAAGTCGAATACTCGTACGCATTCGCAACCATCGACATTTCGCACACACTTCACAATTCCTCGTTGTTTCGATATTAGGGGCACCCTCAGGGACTAATATCGTTTCTCACAATCTTAACCCTTGACACGTCGTCAAGTCGGTTTCATTTTCAAACAAATCCTCGACACGTCGTCGAGCCGTTTCCAAACCAACTTCCTTTGGCCTCGCATGCCATTTTTTCGATTCAATCTTTTTGTAAACATTTTTAAAACTTACGAAAGAGGGATATTCTCAGAATTTAGCATTCTTTGAATATTCGAATGAGTAACTCTCGAGGCGCGCCCTTGAGTTGTTATTAGTTCATTCTTTCGATTTCAAAACATCCAACTCTTTATCTTCAACTTATTCAGTCAATTCCCGAAAGAACTAAGTTCTTGGAATCTCGCATTCCTTGAATTCTTGAGTGACAAGCTCTTGAGACGCGCTCTTGGGTTGCTTGTCAGTCACCCTTTCGTCTCAAACTCAAACTTTCTCCCATTTCCCCGTATCCATTTCGTGGTTGTTACCACGAACTACGACTGCTCTGATTCTTCATTCTCGTCTGAATGTAAGATACGTAGGCACAAGATTGCGATAATCTTGGCGAGTACAATCCTCTCCATCTTCCATCTCCCCCATCCTTTCCCGTAGTCGAACTACAACACTCTGATTTCTCATTCTCGTCCGAATGAGCATACGTAGGCACAAGGGCCCCAATCCTTGGCGAGCACCCTATCCTCTAACCACCCATCTCTCCTTTGCATCTTCAACCTTTTAACCTACCAATTCTACCTTTATAATCGAGAAGAAAACAAGTAAACCTAAACAACGCTCCCCACAATTACCTTAAGAGGTTCCCGTCGAGTACGACGGACGTGAGGGGTGCTAATACCTTCCCCTCATGTAACCGACTCCCGAACCCGGAACTTGGTTGCGACAGCCCTGTTCCTATCCCTTTCGTTTCAAGAGGTTTTCTCGATATTTTCCTCTCCCGTTTATTCGAGAAATATAAAGTTCGGTGGCGACTCTGTCGAACCGTTCCGCGCCTTTCGCGCGAGGGTCGTTTTCTCCGAAATGTCTTCGTGATTTTTTCGAGGTGCGACAGCTGGAGACTCTGCTGGGGAGGTTTGCTCCATGCAAAGAGAGAGTCGAGCCTATCTTTTGGTTTGTGAGGAGTGTTTGTTTTTATTTGTTTTCTTCTTGTCTATGTATTTGTTCTCTTATGGACTTTATTTGTACTTGTTATCTTGGTTGCCTGTTGGTTCTTGGGATGACATCATGAGTAAAGCTCTACGCCCGAGCTTTGGTAAAAGCAGAGAGAACACATAGTTTAGAATTGGTAGTCGAGTAGTGTTAGTCTCCGAAGACTTGCTCCTTGTGGGCCTAACATGAAAGCTCCTCCAGAGGAGACCTATTCGTGGATCTTGTTGTAACACAGCTAGCCTGTTGCACGACTTGATTAATGAAGGGTCCATGATTCTGGGAACCCTTTTTAGCACCAGTTCCAATATTGGTGTTCGTGTAGTGTTAGTCTCCAAGGACTCGCTCCTTGGGCGCCTAGCATGAGGACCCCGCTCAAGAGAGACCTTATCGTCATTATCGTCGTAATACAACCAACCTGTTGCGTGACACTGATACGACTAGTGTCCGTGATCCTGGAAACCAAACGTAGAAACCATCCCGTAGGTGGGTTTATGGGTATAATGTTTAGATCTTCCCGCATAGGTCATACCTGTCAATTTTCTTTGAGCAGGAATTATGGTTACTTATCTATTACAGTTACCAGCTTCAGAAATTGTTTGATTGTGATCCTGTGATCCTGGATCTTGTATCTTGCATTGCATCTTGCATATCATTTGCATTGCATTTCATATGTTGTGCATTTTGCATTTCCAGTCCTTCAACAGAATCTCATGTCTCTGTTCCTTCTTCTCCAGTAAATCAAGCTGATTCCTCGACACCAGTACGCAACTAGAGCCAATACAAGACAAACAATGGAGCAGATTCAGCAAGAACAAGTTGCTATCAGGAAGGAGCTGGAATCCCTCAACAGAAAGATGGATCAGATCTTCGAAGCCCTCTCCATAACTGGAAAGGAATCAGAACAGCGAACCGTTCAACGACCGCGTCAGCAAAATCAACACAGAACATGGAAGCCAGATAGAGTATTTGATAGTCTTCCAATGACATATGCAGATATCTTTGCTCAACTAATGGAGAAAAAGGCTATCGTTCCGAGAGATCTAGCTCCCCCAACTGTCCTTCCTGCTGATTACGACGCGAATGCTCATTGTGAGTTTCATAAGGGCGCTCCAGGTCACAACATTGAGAACTGCAGGTTTCTCAAGCACAAAATTCAAGACCTGATTGACAAGGAAGCTCTCACCTTTGATGGGAAGTATCTCAGTGCCATCAACAACCCGATGCTGCCAGCCAACTAGTGCTAACATTAGATCAAGTCCAGTCAAGTCCATTCTCTGAAAAAGGCCGTCATGCTGCCATTTAATCTTTCGCATTTCTTATATTTTGTCTTTGCGTGTTTAAGTACTGTATGCTTTGAACAATTTCCATTCGTATCTGGTTTCATTAATGTATCGTTTATGCATGTTTTGAATTTGTTATGTCGTATTCACTCATTTTTCACTTATCCCCGACACGTTTATTCACTCCACTCTATTCACTGTTGTTTAGCGTGATTTGAGGGAGGATGATGAAAACAAGATACCCATAATTGCAAACTCGTATGCTTTCAAATAGAATCTCGCCAATGATGTACAGGCATTGTTTCAATTCCCCATACACTGGAGATATAAGGAGTTGATCCCTAGTAAACCACTTCGAGCCTAGAAGTAGCAGTTTCCTTCGGATATTCAAACCTTTATACTCAACCTGGGGCAGGGTAGTGTTCAGTTAATCCAGTAATGCATCCAAAAGACGACTGTTCATCAAAGACCCATGACATGGCAGTCACAACCTTCATCCAAAAAAATCAAAAGTCTGCTAAGTCAAACACCTCAGAGGGGACTTAGGCAAAATTAAGACAATCCCGATGGATCTGACAAGCAAAATCAATCCATGCAAAAGTTAGGGATAAAAAACAAAAGACAAAAGAGGACCCCGAAACCCTCAACAAAAACAAAAAAGATTCAGTGACCACCCAGATCAAAGGGGAACTGGTATCCATCAAAATAAAGTGATTGCCACGTCAAGCAAACCTTGAACCATCAAGTTTATACCGTCAAGACAAGTGTAGAATTAACTGAGCGTAGGACTGGAGATCATTAAGAAGAAAGGGGGGGTACAAATCATACTTTGAGCCTAATAACCTTTGTTTCATAACCGTGAACCAGACCACGTCATAACCCTCAAAAGACCTAATTGAGGCGAGGTTTATTCTGAAAGTATACTGTCGCAAGGTTGCGTAACCTGACTCCTCACATGATTGATAATCATCAGCATTGGTGTTATTATCCTTGCTATATCTTTCACATCAATCAAAACTAGCATAATGTTTGGACTAACGGTCCATTCATTTCACTATCACGACACCTCAATAAATGACACACTTTTTCAAAACTTGCATTAAACTTTGCATTAATTATTACCATTTGTGAATGTACAATTTTATTTGCAAATCAGTGCTAGGTATTCAAAGACACTCCAGCAAGGGGCAATCGAGGAGGAACTTGACTTTCAGTGGCGTACACGAAGCAAGATTATTTCAAAGCCCACAGGCTGGGGCAAATCATTCAACAGCTCGAGCAGGGGCATATCATTACCATATTCAGACTGGGGCAGGACCAAGTTACCCTAATCATCAGGCAGAGCTGCAACCTTCTCTGAAGCAAATTCACAGTATACCACAAAGTACCCATACTTTGGGCATCCCGAGTATCTTCGCCTGTGTCAATCATGGCGTCTTCAGCAAAACTGCGTGTCGAGGAAGTCAATCCCTCCCACCACCCGAAGTCCAATTCGCATTGGCAACCACTCAATGTCCACCACGCTGGCGTCTCCACCTACATTTCCAATCACCCGTCTGCATCATATGCATCATACGCATTGCATTCATCATCATAAGTATTTTGCATCATTTTGCATACCCAATCGTATCATACTTCCCTAGCTCTAGCATCTCCGCGCGTCAGCATTTGCATTTGCATTTTCATTCGTTATGGAACATCATTATCATCCAACATTCATATATGCAAGTCAAGGTCCAGGATCAATCTCGAAGACTTCCAAGACTGTCATCGGCCCAGTCAGGGGCATCCTCCGCAGGATTATGGGTTTGTCCCATGATTTTCAAGAGCTTCAAAGTAATCATCAGCCCAGTCAGGGGCATCTTCCGCAAGATGGTGGGTTTGACCCACGATTTTCAAGAGCTTCAAAGCAATCATCAGCCCAGTCAGGGGCAATCTTCCGCGATTGTGGGTTTCTCCCACAAAATTTCAAAATATTCAAAGTAAGATTCAGCCTAGTCAGGGGCATTCTTTTCAATACCATGGGTATTTCCCATGACGTATTTCAACCTCGTGGTTGATCAGATCTTCAAGTTAATATACATCTCAGCCAGGGGCATACCATTTGTTGCACCCTAAAATTTGACCAACCGAGTCCCGTATTTGGTTCATGTTTCGACGCATTTCTGCATTCGCATTCGCATATCGCATACAGTGCATTTTTTCTGCATTCGCATTCGCATATCGCATACAGTGCATTTTTTCAGGTGTTTTTTAATCAGTTTAGATAAGTAGAATCGTTTTTGGGAAGTCGTGCTATTCCCGGTGTTTTCAGCTCGCGCTGTTATTTTTAGGGATATTTCGGTGTCCATTGATTTTTACCGGCTATTTTGTTACGCTCTCGCAGTGTTATTTGTTGTTTTGTGCTATTTTTGTTCCCTCTGGAATTACTAGGATTTTATTAGATATTATTAGCATTTTCTAGAATTTAAATAGATTTTTTTAATAGCTTTAAATCAGTTTTAGAATTTATAGAGTTTTTTTTAATAGGTTTTAATAGTTTTTTTATAGTTTTAATAGAATAATAGATTTTCTTTTAAATAAATAATATAGGTTTTATTAGAGATTTAATAGAAATGTAATAAAATTTTAAATAGAGAATTATTAGAGTTTTATTAGTTTAGAAATTAATTAGAGTTAATAGAGTTTTTTAGGTTAATTCTCTTTTTAGGTTTAATTGAGATTTAGTTAGATTAATTAGGTCTTAATCGATTGTTTAGGTGTTAATTAAGATTTATCAGAATTAATTAGGATTTAGATTAGTCTAATTTTCATTTAGCATCTAATTGAAGTTTTAAATAGTTAATTAGGTTTTCAGTTTTTAATTGAGTTTAATATTTCCATTAACCATGTTAATTAGTCCATTTAATCTTCATTAAGCATTTTCATTCAATCCATAAGCCATTTTCGTTTGGGCCCAGAGTGTGTTTTTTGGAGGCCCATTTCATCTCAGTCTTTTTGTCCAGCGCCATGTGTCCATAAATAGTCTGCACCACGTGTACGCAAAAGAGGAGGCCACATTTTTTCACTCTCAGAGCCACACATCACCCTCCACTAACTCTCTCTCTCTCTCACGCATGCTTCACACTTGGCACTCCCTCCTTCTCCCTCTGCCACCTAGCGCTGCCACGTGTCCACACCCAAGCCTCACCGGTTGCATGGCCGGCAGCCATGCAACCACCGCACCAGACTCCCTCCGGCAGCCGTAACCTCCTCCGACCACCGCCCTCCACCGTAAACTTCGCCAGAAACCAATTTTTTCCCAGAATCCATCGAATCTTCATCTTCCTCCACTGATCTTCATCATCGTCCTCTAACATTCATCTTCCTCAATCACTAGAAATCATCTAGATTCATCTTCGTCCATCGCCGGAAAGCTTGTTACATCAAGAACTCATCGCTACCGTCACCGGAGTTAGCAATCCCACCAGAAAACTCATCAACTCGGACCGATCTTCATCCAACTATCATCATGTTCAAGCAGTTTCCTCAAGATCTTCAACCTTGATGACTGTTCATCACGATTCTACGCCCGTGTTCATCAGATCTTCCATAACTGTTCGTTACAACTTTCGTTGAGATGATCTCCTAAATCTGGATCCAGTTCATCAAGAAATCCGTTTAGTTCTTCAGCAATCTTCAAGATCCATCTAAGATCTTCGTCAAGAACCATGAATCTTCAACAATATTTCAACCGTTTCCAGATTCAACAACGCGTTCAAGAACATTCATCACACCTCCACGAATCTCCAGATTTTTTTATCTTCATTTGAGGATCATCATGTTCGTCATCAAATCCAGCCAAGAATGTTCAAGACGCAACAGATCCTTCGCCGACCGTCAACCTCTTTCCAGAAGACTCCAAGATTCATCATCATCTCGATCTTCAACAACGATTCGCCCAATATTTCACCAGATCCACGCAAATCATCATCGCATGTTCATCTTTTTTTCAGCGAATCATCAAAGACTCATTTCCTCCAGCAAAAAGCATCCAAGATCCAGCAAGCTTCGCGTATCCGGAAAGAACATTTACGAGACTTTCAAGTCTTCATGATCCAGAAGGTTGAAACGGAGTTGAGAGACGGGAGGAAGAGAGGAGAGTTGGGGCGGCGCAAGTGGAGAGGAGGAAGATGAAACAGAAGGCGATTGAAAGTGAGAGAGAGAGTTCTGAGAGGATTGGGGCGCCGTTGGATTCGGTGAACAGTGAATGGGAAGGAAGAGACTGAACTAGGGTTTCAGATGAGAGAGTGGGGGAAAGGGGACTGGTTCCGTTTGGGCCGGAGAGCCCAATGCCAGAGTTTTTTTCTTTGCACCCTGTTCCGTTTTTTTTTTATGAATATTGGGTTGGGCCCAACGAGCATCTTTCTGGCTGGACTATACCCTCCGTCCTTGGCCAGCACCCCCCTCCCAGTTTTTTTATTTTTCTGAATTCCTTATTGGGCTGGGCCCAGTTTTGTTCCTTTTTGCTGCCTCACTCCCCTGAACTGCAGTGTACCCCCCCTTGTTTTCTTTTCTTTATTTTATTTGTTTAGTTTTTTTAGGAGAAAAATAGTAAAAAAGGAAAATGTTTGGAAAAAGAAATAGTGAAAAAGAATATGTGAAAAAAGAATATTGAAAAAAAGGAGAAAAAGAATATTTTGAAAAAAGAAAGATGGAAAGAGAAGAGAAAAGAATATTGAAAAAGATTGAAAAAAGAATAGAAGAAAAAATAGTAAAAGGGAGTATAAAAATATTACTTTGTAGATTCAATATTTTTAGGATAGACAATTTTTCATAGGAGTTTATTTCACACTTTTAGGGGTAGTTTTAGAAGTCCACTTGTTAGGGGACTATTTTCCATTTGACTTCTTCCAGGATAGTTGGATAGTTTTTTAGGAGTTTATTTTTCCGTACTCAATCATTGTAACCATTTTTCAGAATATTAATAAAACGAGATTTGAGTCGTGGTCTCGAAAGTAGCCGAACTACAACTGCTCTGATTTCTCGTACCAGACGAGAATATGTAGGCATAGGATGCGATATCCTAGCGAGCACACTAACAACTAACCTTTTGTTCTCTCGCTGCTGTGCGATCGAGACTTTCCCGCTGACGACTGATTGTTATCCTTTTCTCTTGCCCGAGTGCATTTGAGACCAGACCGTAGTTTTTCCCATAGGTTCCCGTACCTGTAAAACCAGTTTAATTTCTCGCGCCTGTGTGAGAACACCCAGCCTAGCCGTAGTTAGCCTGAACTACGTAAGCTCTGATCTTCCATGCAGTGTGGAAGTACGTAGGCACAAGACGCGAGGTCTTGGAGAGCCAATTTCCCCGTAGTCCCGAACTACGTTGACTCTGACTTTCTCTCTTGAGAATACGTAGGCATAGAGTGCGACGCTCTATCGAGTCAATTCCCTTTCGTTTAGATTTAGCAGCCGTAGATAGATTGTTTTGCATCCTGTAGACAACCCAAGCAAGCGTGGATCCCGTCGAGTACGACGGACGTGAGGGGTGCTAATACCTTCCCCTTGCGTAACCGACTCCCAAATCCAGGTTTTGGTTGCGATGACCATACCTTTCCCGTTTTTTGCGAGGTTTACTTCGAGCGTTTCCTTTCCCTCCGTTGGGATAAATAACGCATGGTGGCGACTCTTCTGTCAGCCGGCGCCGATTTTCACAGTAGCGACAGCTGGCGACTCTGCTGGGGACCCAACACCCCCTGGCTGCTAAGGACTGCGATAGTTCCTTATGCATGTGGGATCCAACGTCCCCTAAGAGAGTCAATCCTAGCGCTTGTTTGCTTGTCTTTTGGGTGTTTATTTTTTCATCGCTTTTATCTGTTGCCGTTGTGCTGGGGAGGGTGATATTTTGAGTGATAGCCGGACCTGGGCTGCTTGAGTATGCATTTAGACGTAGTTGTGGAGATTAGTAGGCGAACCTGTTTGCTGAGCAGGCAAGAGTTCCCCACGAAATCTGCGCTCAGACGAGGTTCTCTCTGAGGTGCTTCTTTCCGGTCCTGAGGATCTGAGAGGAGTCCAGACGTGAGGATTGTCGACTCTGGGGACTGATCAATTGGAAGTCAGCTAAGTGAGGCCTCTTCATGAGATGATGGTGCCACTCCTTCTGGGAATCGCATCATTCCTCATGAAAGTCTGTGACGCTGATGACCGCATAGGATGCCGTACCTCGTCAGATTAGGTCCATGCCCGTGAGTGGGGGGGTTTTTTGCACGAAACTTGACTTCTAGCCTACCCTCTATCTTGGCGTTCTCTTTTAGAGAGAACGTACTCCGTCAGCAGTACAGCAGTACTCAGGGCGTGTTGTGGGGGCTGTGATCCCGTGTTTGCTGCATTGCATTGCATTTGCATAAGCATCTTTGCATCATATTGCATAACATTTCTCCAGCTGGCCAGAGCTCTTATCCAACCTTTGTTTTGATTCAGAGGGTGATTCTCGGGGAATTGTTCGAGGCAACTGTTGATTGTTAGAAGACCGCCAAGGGGGTTGAAATGGATCAAGCAGAATCAAGCAGTGCCGTCAATTGAAGGTAATTGATAGTCATGTCAGGGAATGACTTCCAGATTGCTGACGCATTGTCAGGGTTCACTATGACGACCAATCCTTTGTATGATTCCACGTCTGACGAAGGCTTTCCGCAAGTGAATAACCTTACTGCAGCTCAACCTGTGCAGACTTCTGTTAGAGGCCAAAATCTGCACCAATAGTTTGTCATCCCAGGTGAACGTTCTTCTTCTGATGTCGCGAATTATCAGAATGTTATTCCTGCTGGTTTGATCTCCCGAAGAGAAGTTCCGATAGTGAGGACTAATAATCCATTAGCTCTTGTGCAAGCTAAGAGGTTGCACGCATTGGAGGAACAAGTCAAAGCCCTGGAAGTTAAGAACGATGTTGGTCTCAATGCTTCAGATATGTGCTTGGTTTCTGACCTAGTGTTACCTCCTAAATTCAGAGCGCCGAAGTTTGCAAAGTATAAAGGAGATAGTTGCCCGAGGCTACATTTGGTGATGTTCTGCAGAAAGATGACTTCGTTTGTGCGAGATGACAAGTTGATGATTTACTGTTTTCAGGACAGTTTGATTGGGGCATCTCTACGTTGGTATATGAAGTTAGAGAAGGATCAGATTCGATCATGGGTGGATTTAGCCAGAGCTTTCCTGAAGCGGTATGATTACAATATAGACATAGCTCCCTTTCGCATGGAGTTGCAATCTTTGTCTATGGGGATCAATGAACCTTTCAAAAAGTATGCTCGAAGATGGAGAGATTTTGCTTCCAGAGTGGAACCACTGATCCCTGACCGAGAGTTGGCAGGCATGTTCGTAGACTCATTGTAAAGCCCGTACTTTGAGAGATTGCTTGGAGTTTCGCTGAACTTCTCCGAATTAGTGGGAGTTGGAGAACGTATTGAGAATGCTATAAAGATTGGAAAAATTCAGGTTGTCTCAAGCGGTCAGGCTAGTGAAACTGAATCTCTTTACGATTATCAGAATGAAGAAGGAGTTATGATCAATGCAGTCATGCCAGATGTTGGGTATCCTTGAGGCGAATCAGTGAATTTTGTTGGTTCTTCATCTTCTCAGAGATCAGTATCTTCTATGCCTTGTTATGCTGGACAGACAACTGTGCCTAGGGCACCATATAAGGAGTCTTATGTCGCTTCTCTTGCAAATCAGCAAACTCGTGGTCGAGGTTATCAGAATCAGTGTCAGAATCAGAACAGACCTCGTAGCAATTTGGAACGAAGGAATGCTCCTTCTCATCCAGTTCTTGTGCCGTACAGTCAGCTTTTGCCACAGTTGGTCCAGAGTTCTTTGGTGGAACCTAAAGCTCTCAAGCCCGTGCCAGAACCTTACCCTCCTGGGTATAATCCCCATGTTCAGTGTGGTTATCATGGCGGATCACCGGGGCATTCAACTGAAGATTGTAAAGCGTTTCAGGCGAAGGTACAGCAGTTGATCGACCAGGATTGCATTTCCTTTCGAGAAGGACTTCTGTTTGTTCATACCAACCGCTCAGTTGTCTAAGCTCGTAGACTCGGAAAGTACTCCCCAGCAAAGCCAGTGATTCAGACAGGCAGGCGCCCTCAGCATTGGCAGTCCTCAGACTTTATATCATTTGCATTTGTAGTTTCTTTTCTGTTAGTTACTACCTGCTTTTAAACATTATATGTTTCGAATGGTAATAATAATGAAGTGACTATGCATTTTTCTGAATTAATCATGTCGATGTCGCTCATTTACTTCATTGCACCGACACTTGCATTTTATTCACTCCACTTTATCACTGTGACTAGCAAAGATTGGAGGGAGGATGACGAAATAAACTCATGACCGATGATCGTATGCCTTCAGATAAGACCTTACCGATGACGTACAAGGCATTATTTCAAACTCCCCAAACACCGGAGATATAAGGAGTTAGTCCCTTGTTAACCACTTCGAGCCATGAAGTAAAAGTTTTTTCGGACTTTTTAACCCTCACATCTTAACCCGGGGCAGGGTAGTTGTCAGTTAGCTTGACCGAGCATTCAAGTCTTACAGAGGAGTGTTGTCTTTCAAGGACCAAACAGTTTATACCTTTCAAGTGGTTAAACCTCACCAATCAGGAGTGAGACAGTTACAATCCTTTCGGAGCAATCAAGACAATCAGTGTCACACGACTTTGTTCCAAAAGAAAGAAGAAAGAAAGCCCGCTAAGTAAAAAGAAAGGAAAAGTTGGAAGGCTAATACTTAGGCAAAAATCAGGGCATCCCGCTGGACTTCAAAAGAAAACGAAAAAACGAAAAGAACTCAAAAGAATTCAGTCCAGGAAAAAATTAGGGAATCAGAAGAATGAAAAAGAAAGGATATCAATAGAAATTTTTTCCCCAGCGAGTCACAAAGTCGTGTACACAGACACCGAAAACGAAAAGGAGTAACTATCACTTCGGAAAAGCCCTGTGGGTTCCTTAATTGTGGTTCTTACCATTCAACATACCTCTCGAAGAGGCGAGCGCTCGGGCTAGGTTAACTGAACCTTAGGATCGGAGATCATCACGTAGAAGGGGCGGGTACAAATCAAAATTTGAGCCAAATATCCTTTGTTTCACGAACCGTGAACCCGACCACGATACAACCCTTAAAAGACCTAATTAAGGTAGGGTTTATTTTGAAAGCGCATTACGATAAGGTTGAGTAACCTGACTCCTTCTTGACTTGCTAGTCACATCCTTGTTGTATTTTTCACTGACCACGTAAGCACTACGTTTGAACTTAGTTTCATTCGTCACTCACAATCATGACATGTAAATGAGTGACAGCACAAAATTCTTTCAAAATCTGCATAAACACTGCATTAAAATTACCATTCGTGAATAGATAATTTTAATTGCAGGTTAGTAGTTGGCATGAAGGAAATTCCAGCAGGGAATCGTCAAGTAGGACTGAATAATACAGTAGTCTGAACCAGGATGGTGTATGTTGTGAAGACCTGTAAATCCGGGGCATTGACTTCCAGTGAGTTCGGAATCAGTTAGTCTGAGGACAAGTCCCGAAGCTTCAGTTGATCAGGGGCAGTTTGCTTGAGAAGCAGTTGATCAGAGGTGAGTCTTCTCGAGAGCCAATCAGGGGTAATCATTCAGAACGTGGAGATTTGAAAGCAGGTACTTCAGGTGGATAATCAGATCAGGTTAAGTCGCTAGAACGCTCATTCAGGGGCAAGTCACCGCAGAGAGTGTTGAAACCAACTGGGTTGATAGGGGTTTAATGGAGGTTGAATTCTTTTGTCGTATAGATACTGGGGCAAGTAATCTTGAGGTCGTCTCGTAGCAAGCTGTTCAGAGCAAGTATTCCCAAGAGTTAGATTGGGGCAAGTTGAGTGCATTGGGGCAAGTTATTCAAGCCAGTCTGTTTATCCCCAGCCGGAGTTGAGTATCGGGGAATCATGTCATTACCCTTATCAAAAACCTTAAAAAGGCCTTGCTGTCGTTAGAGCGTCATCCTACAGTTTAAACCTGTTACGTGTCAGTAACCAGTCGTTTCCAAAGTCCAGTTCTCGCCTGGCAAACCGGTAACCAGTTCTCGTCTGGCCCACCCTTCCGTAAGCATCAGTTCCCGTCTGGTGTAGTTTATTGTAAGCATCAGTTCCCGTCTGGTGTAGTTTATTGTAACCAGTTCTCATCTGGTCATCGTTCCTTCAAGTGTTGTATCAATTCTCGTCTGGTACATGTCATTGCGTAACCAATTATCGTCCGATAACCTATTTTCCTATCAGTTCTCATCTGGTAGCCTACCTTTGAATGCTAGTTCTCGTCTAGTATTTCCCATATCTTCCACTGTGTACATAATCCATGTCTATCCTAAACCAGGAAAACAAAAACCTAAAAGGTATCTGACGCAGTAATTCCCAATGACTCGCATGTTGTTATGTTCCCCGATACGAAGCTCGACGGATACCAGGGCTCCGATTAATGTTTGAATTCCTGGTGGATGTTGTTAAATCAGAATTGCTACTCTTCAGCAGATGAAAGTTGTGTATTATCCCCGGAAGAATTGAGATTGTATTGCTATCCCGCATCAGAGTAGGATCAGGAGTATCCCCAGCAGATTAAGATTGATATCCTCGATAGTAGGGGCATTTCCAGCAGTGTGCTGCGCGCAATCAACCCCAGTTTGGGTCAATCCCAGAGCACAATCAGTTGCCAATGGTTTGAAGAGAGCATCCCCAAGCAGAGTTGTTTCTTCTTTCTCCCCAAGCAGGGTTGCCTTTCCATTTCTCCAGCAGGACGGTTATCCCCAGCGGATTTGATTTCCCTTTTCCAGCATTTATTTTGCTGAGACGATTCGGTGATATCAGGTTACCTTCAGTGGAGTTGACGTCTACCTTCGGCATTTATTTTGCAAAGCGGTTTGTAGACCTGGTATTCTCTGGCAGCTCGAGCCTGCATTTACATTTGCATATATCGTCATAGCATTTATACAAACATATAGCATTTCCATGTCGTCTGGGCCTCGCATTTTCAAACAGAACGCATAGCATTTCCATGTCATATAGGGCATTGATTCATTCTCAGACATACGCATTTCGAAACATGGACCAGGTTGGTTACCTATTGGCTTTCGAGTATGTTCCCTTGCAGAGTTGTGTGGTTCAGCTTCTCTTCTCCCCCAGCGGAGTGATTCTTCACATTTGGTTGTTACGTCGGCACTGAAAAAGAGATTGACATGTATCAGGTTTCTGAAGCTGCGTCCTGTTGACATAATAGGTGTCGAGCAGTCGATTCAGAAGTTCCCCGGGAGAATTTTCCTCAAGTTCGTTGTGAACTGTGAGATGACAGGATTTGATCCCATAAGAGAGACGGGAATCAAGTTGTTTGCTTTCCGAAGCATTATTCCAATACTTATGGCGTCACACAGGTGATTGATGTTGAAAAGGAGAGAAATTTTTATCAGATGATTGACCAGTTGTTGCCGTGACAACCAAACTTCAGTTCATTGGAGGCTATTCCTCAAGCCGTTTTGCAGTATATTCCCACGGTTGGCAAATTTCAGGGTTTCATTAGTATTCAACCGTCATTTACCTTTGAATGTTTGAAGGTTGGGCGCTCTTCAACCATTCAGGTCCAAGACGCTTGAATAGGGGCAGCTGTTGCACCCTAAAATTTGACCAACCGAGTCCCGTATTTGGTTCATGTTTCGACGCATTTATGCATTCGCATTCGCATATCGCATACAGTGCATTTTTTCAGTTGTATTGATTTTATCGGGATCACAGCCCTCTTCTCGCGTTTCAGGTGTTTTTTAATCAGTTTAGATAAGTAGAATCGTTTTTGGGAAGTCGTGCTATTCCCGGTGTTTTCAGCTCGCGCTGTTATTTTTAGGGATATTTCGGTGTCCATTGATTTTTACCGGCTATTTTGTTACGCTCTCGCAGTGTTATTTGTCGTTTTGTGCTATTTTTGTTCCCTCTGGAATTACTAGGATTTTATTAGATATTATTAGCATTTTCTAGAATTTAAATAGATTTTTTTAATAGCTTTAAATCAGTTTTAGAATTTATAGAGTTTTTTTTAATAGGTTTTAATAGTTTTTTTATAGTTTTAATAGAATAATAGATTTTCTTTTAAATAAATAATATAGGTTTTATTAGAGATTTAATAGAAATGTAATAAAATTTTAAATAGAGAATTATTAGAGTTTTATTAGTTTAGAAATTAATTAGAGTTAATAAAGTTTTTTAGGTTAATTCTCTTTTTAGGATTAATTGAGATTTAGTTAGATTAATTAGGTCTTAATCGGTTGTTTAGGTGTTAATTAGGATTTATCAGAATTAATTAGGATTTAGATTAGTCTAATTTTCATTTAGCATCTAGTTGAAGTTTTAAATAGTTAATTAGGTTTTCAGTTTTTAATTGAGTTTAATATTTCCATTAACCATGTTAATTAGTCCATTTAATCTTCATTAAGAATTTTCATTCAGTCCATAAGCCATTTTCGTTTGGGCCCAGAGTGTGTTTTTTGGAGGCCCATTTCATCTCAGTCTTTTTGTCCAGCGCCATGTGTCCATAAATAGTCTGCACCACGTGTACGCAAAAGAGGAGGCCACGTTTTTTCACTCTCAGAGCCACACATCACCCTCCACTAACTCTCTCTCTCACGCATGCTTCACACTTGGCACTCCCTCCTTCTCCCTCTGCCACCTAGCGCTGCCACGCGTCCACACCCAAGCCTCGCCGGCGGCCATACAACCACCGCACCAGACTCCCTCCGGCAGCCGTAACCTCCTCCGACCACCGCCCTCCGCCGTAAACTTCGCCGGAAACCAATTTTTTCCCAGAATCCATCGAATCTTCATCTTCCTCCACTGATCTTCATCATCGTCCTCTAACATTCATCTTCCTCAATCACCAGAAATCATCTAGATTCATCTTCGTCCATCGCCGGAAAGCTTGTTACGTCAAGAACTCATCGCTACCGTCACCGGAGTTAGCAATCCCACCAGAAAACTCATCAACTCCGACCGATCTTCATCCAACTATCATCATGTTCAAGCAGCTTCCTCAAGATCTTCAACCTTGATGACTGTTCATCACGATTTTACGCTCGTGTTCATCAGATCTTCCATAACTGTTCGTTACAACCTTCGTTGAGATGATCTCCTAAATCTGGATCCAGTTCATCAAGAACTCCGTTTAGTTCTTCAGCAATCTTGAAGATCCATCTAAGATCTTCGTCAAGAACCATGAATCTTCAACAATCTTTCAACCGTTTCCAGATTCAACAACGCGTTCAAGAACATTCATCACACCTCCACGAATCTCCAGATTTTTTTATCTTCATTTGAGGATCATCATGTTCGTCATCAAATCCAGCCAAGAATGTTCAAGACGCAACAGATCCTTCGCCGACCGTCAACCTCTTTCCAGAAGACTCCAAGATTCATCATCATCTCGATCTTCAACAACGATTCGCCCAATATTTCACCAGATCCACGCAAATCATCATCGCATGTTCATCTTTTTTTCAGCGAATCATCAAAGACTCATTTCCTCCAGCAAAAAGCATCCAAGATCCAGCAAGCTTCGCGTATCCGGAAAGAACATTTACGAGACTTTCAAGTCTTCATGATCCAGAAGGTTGAAACGGAGTTGAGAGACGGGAGGAAGAGAGGAGAGTTGGGGCGGCGCAAGTGGAGAGGAGGAAGATGAAACAGAAGGCAATTGAAAGTGAGAGAGAGAGTTCTGAGAGGATTGGGGCGCCGTTGGATTCGGTGAACAGTGAATGGGAAGGAAGAGACTGAACTAGGGTTTCAAATGAGAGAGTGGGGGAAAGGGGACTGGTTCCGTTTGGGCCGAAGAGCCCAATGCCAGAGTTTTTTTTCTTTGCACCCTGTTCCGTTTTTTTTTTATGAATATTGGGCTGGGCCCAACGAGCATCTTTCTGGCTGGACTATACCCTCCGTCCTTGGCCAGCACCCCCCTCCCAGTTTTTTTATTTTTCTGAATTCCTTATTGGGCTGGGCCCAGTTTTGTTCCTTTTTGCTGCCTCACTCCCCTGAACTGCAGTGTACCCCCCCCCCCCCCCTTGTTTTCTTTTCTTTATTTTATTTGTTTAGTTTTTTTAGGAGAAAAATAGTAAAAAAGGAAAATGTTTGGAAAAAGAAATAGTGAAAAAGAATATGTGAAAAAAGAATATTGAAAAAAAGAAGAAAAAGAATATTTTGAAAAAAGAAAGATGGAAAGAGAAGAGAAAAGAATATTGAAAAAGATTGAAAAAAGAATAGAAGAAAAAATAGTAAAAGGGAGTATAAAAATATTACTTTGTAGATTCAATATTTTTAGGATAGACAATTTTTCATAGGAGTTTATTTCACACTTTTAGGGGTAGTTTTAGAAGTCCACTTGTTAGGGGACTATTTTCCATTTGACTTCTTCCAGGATAGTTGGATAGTTTTTTAGGAGTTTATTTTTCCGTACTCAATCATTGTAACCATTTTTCAGAATATTAATAAAACGAGATTTGAGCCGTGGTCCCGAAAGTAGCCGAACTACAGCTGCTCTGATTTCTCGTACCAGACGAGAATATGTAGGCATAGGATGCGATATCCTAGCGAGCACACTAACAACTAACCTTTTGTTCTCTCGCTGCTGTGCGATCGAGACTTTCCCGCTGACGACTGATTGTTATCCTTTTCTCTTGCCCGAGTGCATTTGAGACCAGACCGTAGTTTTTCCCATAGGTTCCCGTACCTGTAAAACCAGTTTAATTTCTCGCGCCTGTGTGAGAACACCCAGCCTAGCCGTAGTTAGCCTGAACTACGTAAGCTCTGATCTTCCATGCAGTGTGGAAGTACGTAGGCACAAGACGCGAGGTCTTGGCGAGCCAATTTCCTCGTAGTCCCGAACTACGTTGACTCTGACTTTCTCTCTTGAGAATACGTAGGCATAGAGTGCGACGCTCTATCGAGTCAATTCCCTTCCGTTTAGATTTAGCAGTCGTAGATAGATTGTTTTGCATCCTGTAGACAACCCAAGCAAGCGTGGATCCCGTCGAGTACGATGGACGTGAGGGGTGTTAATACCTTCCCCTTGCGTAACCGACTCCCGAATCCAGGTTTTGGTTGCGATGACCATACCTTTTCCGTTTTTTGCGAGGTTTACTTCGAGCGTTTCCTTTCCCTCCGTTGGGATAAATAACACACGGTGGCGACTCTTCTGTCAGCCGGCGCCGATTTTCGCAGTAGCGACACCATTCAAGACCGTGGGCGTTCTCCACGAAGTTGTTCAACCTTTTGTTGGGCAAATCCAAGAAGTTTAATGCAAGATCCAGCCCGAGCAGGGGCATCTTCAGCAAAACCATGAGCGTACCTCATGAAGTTGTTCAGCCTTTTGTTAAGCAAGACAAGACAAAATTCCAAGACAAACTCAGCCCAGTCAGGGGCATCCTCTTCAGAATTCATGGGCTTAACCATGAAATCATTTCAGCAAAACTATGATCTCCAAACAAAGACGGTGGGCGTACCCCGTTGACTCATTTCAATTCAATCTTCCTCTTGGGGGTTCCCCATTGAGTTGTACCCAGCAAGCGTGACCGTTGTCAATTGCCTTACTATCATCCTTTTGGTGATAGCCGAACTTCGTCGGTTCAACATAGCCTGCATCCTTTCGATGTTGGTAACCTTCAATTAGTGTTTGCCCTATCATCCTTTTGGTGGTAGTGACCGGTGTGAGTTTCGCTCCGTCATCCTTTTGGTGGGGGGGTCTATCGTAATCATTTATGATAGATTGTGCGATAGTGTTTGCCCTATCATCCTTTTGGTGGTAGTGGCCGGTGTGAGTTTCGCTCCGTCATCCTTTTGGTGGGGGGTTTATCGTAATCATTTATGATAGATTGTGCGATAGTGTTTGCCCTATCATCCTTTTGGTGGTAGTAGCCGGTGTGAGTTTCGCTCCGTCATCCTTTTGGTGGGGGGTCTATCATAATCATTTATGATAGATTGTGCGATAGTGTTTGCCCTATCATCCTTTTGGTGGTAGTGGCCGGTGTGAGTTTCGCTCCGTCATCCTTTTGATGGGGGGTCTGTCACTTGGATTGGTGACAGATTGTGCGATAGTGTTTGCCCTATCATCCTTTTGGTGGTAGTGGTCGGGGTGAGTTTCGCTCCGTCATCCTTTTGGTGGGGGGTCTGTCACTTGGATTGGTGACAGATTGTGCGATAGTGTTTTCCCTATCATCCTTTTGGTGGTAGTGGCCGGTGTGAGTTTCGCTCCGTCATCCTTTTGGTGGGGGGTCTATCGTAATCATTTATGATAGATTGTGCGATAGTGTTTGCCCTATCATCCTTTTAGTGGTAGTGGCTGGTGTGAGTTTCACTCCGTCATCCTTTAGGTGGGGGGTCTGTCACTTGGATTGGTGACAGATTGTGCGATAGTGTTTGCCCTATCATCCTTTTGGTGGTAATGGCCGGTGTGAGTTTCGCCCCGTCATCCTTTTGGTGGGGGGTCTATCATAATCATTTATGATAGATTGTGCGATAGTTTGTGGTGTTTGCTCTACCATCCTTTTGGTGGTAGTAGCCGTGTTCATTTCATTCCATCATCCTTTTGGTGATGACGACCTTTTGCCTATTATTTACAGTTTACTTCGAGGTTTACATTTATCAAGTATTTCCAATTATCAAACATCTCTTTTTCTTTCGGACAAATTCAGGGTCTTCTTCATATCTAATTGACTTCTACCTCAGGAATATGAATGCTAATGCAATTCATTTTACTAGGTTTAAGCCGATTAGATAGGGGCATCTGTCATACCCTAAATTTGTCCTACCCATTTTCAAATGGTTTTGCATTTTTTGATTTTATTTTCACTTGTGCATTGCCTGCTTATTTTCTCGTCATTTAGACACGTGCCCACTCACAATTGGACGATTTTTTCGAATCTCTGGTATTTTTCCCAATAAGAGCGTGACATGTGGCCTAAAGACATTTTGTGAATATTATTTTTTCTTAATTTCATAAACTTTTCCTTTTTTTTTCTAAAAAAAAAATGTTACTAATATTCTTAAGTAATTAATATTGTTTTTGTTTTTTTAGTTTGTTTTGTATATATATATTTTTTATTTATTTTATTTAATTATATTTGTTAATGTTTTATTTATTAAAGTTATGTTAATTAATATTATTATTATTATTAATTTATATTATTAGTTTTTTTATGTAAGTGAAGTTGTTACGCTGAGTTAAGGAAGAAGAGAAATGGGTTGGGAGTGGGCGGAAGACCCAAATTTTTGGAGCCCGTTAGGTCAGAGCTTGTGCATAAAGAGGGAAAGGAAAAATCAATGGAGGGGGAATTGGTTACTGTTCATCTCCCCTATCAGAGCGAAAACGGCGCCGCTGGAAACCCTAACCCAAACCCTAAAAAAAAACCTTTTTCCTAATCCGCCGCCACTCTCCTCAAACCATCATCAAACCTTCAAATCCTTCATTCTCCTCACCGTTTTCGTTCAACAAACCAAACAAACCTCAATGAAACGGCGCCGCCCCGATCATTTCCCTTCCCAAAACCTCAAACCCAGTCGAAACCATACACCTTCTCTCACCTTTCCGTTCTCGCCGCTGCGCCATTTTGACCGCCTCCATCATAACTCAGAGCTCAATGCACCACCACCTTTAAACACGCCGACTCAACCACAACGAAACCCTTCGATTCGACCCCTCGTTGCTATCGGAAACCCCTCTTCTTTAATCTTCACTCACTCAGGGTGCCCCTGCAATAACTACCTCCATCACTGTCCTCTTTCGATCTGCCATTCCGCTGCCTCCGTCGGACATAACTCACAATGAAACCAACAACGGTCAACAGCAGGGGTTTGGTAAGGTGATTCAAAATGTCAACAACACTTCACCCGGTCCATTAGCAACTCAAGCCGGTTTCAAGAATACGAAGTTTCGAGGATCTTGTGGTTGCAACAAGGTTCGAAGATGACAACTCAGTTGGATTCAACTTTGAGCATCAGCATTAATGCGGCGACATATTTCGAAGAATTCAATAATGTCTGGTATCACTCTAGCTGAAGAGATCTTTACAACAACAGCTTCAATTTTGTGTTTATGATGTCGCAACTCAACGGCAAGCTATGTTATAGCAGAAGAACAACAACAACCTTGACACTACAAACATATCGGTGTCGATACATGTTAGCTCGAACTTCACACAACAGTTCACAAAGCTTCGACGATGCAAAGCTCTGAGTTTCTTTGTTTTGGCAACAACTGTTTTAGCCTGTATCGGCTTGTAGCTGTGTCTGTTTTGTTCTCACATTTTGTCATGTTTCAATTTCAGGTACAACGGCCGCTCATCAACGACAACTTGAATGGTGCATTGGTTCAGAAAAATTCGAAGCTGTTATCCTTAAATTGTTCTATTATGGCGTTGCCGGATTCAGATTGCGCAATAACAATATGAAATCGAATGGCACACAACAGCAGGTCCATTAAGATAGAAGCAAAGCAGTCATATCACAACAACTCCAGCACAAAGTTTCAATGACCGTAACGCAGCATGACCTTAACTCAATCTTCGACCATCCTCGTCGCGTTATAGTCACGTTTTGAGACAAGACGGTGACAAGCTTTTGGGGATGGAAAGGAGTGCAAGGAGTGCATAGATTACGAATATGTTTCAAATACAACAGGGGTTCGCAACAGTGGCATCCGGAACCTGTCCACTAACATTGCCGGAAGCATTGATAACTTGGAAGAAAGCAATGTCAAGCGCGGATCGGTAGCTTCATCGCGTCTTTCGGTCGGGGAATGTTTTTCTCATTTTTTGCTTATGTTTGATCTTGGCTGACATTATTTTCTCATTGTCTGATATTGTTTTCAACGCTGCTTGATTTATGGATTTGAACTGCTTTGGGTGGTTTCAATTAAGATGGTTATGATGTGTTAGATTGTATATATTGCTGAAAAACATTATTATGTTTATATTATTGTTAGCTAACCATGTGTTATGCTGTTGATATTAATTAGATTTCGAATATGTCCTACTGGTTGGTGTTGTTCGGTTCTAATTGCGAATGGTGGTTAACATGCTTGTAACGGTTCCCGAATCCCTTTCTCATGCTGCTATTTTGTTTGATGTGAGCATTGTTTCTGTCCAAATTGATTATGCGGCAAGGCCTTTGATACATAATTTTTGATACCCTAAACTGTGTCGTCAACGCCGAGTAAGTTGTTCATTGGTTTGGCATTGGAGCTGCGGTCTAAATTAGATTTTGAGTTTCTTGTGTTGTGGATGGCAGCCTTATTACGGTTTCTTCTGGCAGCTTTATCTTGAGCTGGTTATTACATGTTAAACCAAGTTTTGCACATCCTATTGGGCTTCAAATGGTGCGAAGAGCATAAGTATAGTTGCTGCTCATGTTGGGTTGTAATTACATTTTGATTGGAGGATTGAGGCTAAGCTTTTTAGTAAAGATTAGTGGATTAATTTTTTTTGGAATAATTTTGCTAATTATTTTTTAGTTAACTTGATTATTCAGTTTAGTTGGATAATTTTGATAATTAAATTTAATTAGCTTAATTAATTGGTGATTTAACTTTATTAATCATTTTTAATTAATTTAATTATTTGATTCATTCGAATAATTTCAATAATTAATTCGGATTAATATAATTAAATGATTTAATAAACTTGGATCCATTTTGACATCTCGACTCACCTTGAGTATTTTTTTCAAAGCAAATTAAATCTTTGAAGTCTAGCACTTCTTGGATTTTTGGACGAATATTATGGAGGTGTACACCTCAAAATATATGTCGTTCGACTTTTCATTTTAGTACATTATTTCGGACAAAGAAATATCATAGGAATCTAGCATTCTGTGTGATATTCCCGTTGTTCATTCAAACATTTTATGAATGAAAAATGTATCATCGAGATCGAGCATCTCGATAATACCCTGATTATTTGGTTGTGAGGCCCACGTCTCATTTATCAAACAATTATCATTTCTCTAAAGTTTTCAAATTTAAAATCTCGTATTTTCACCTCTCACACACAAATTATTTTCATACCTTATTTCAATTCAAATTATTTCAAAACATTTTCATTTTATCGATTAAAACTCCGAAAGAAAGAGATTCTTAGAATCTAGCATTCCTTGAATCTTCGAGTGAATAATTCTCGAGGCATGCCCTTAAGTTGTTATTCACTCAACCTTTCGACTTTTTCAACTCAATCATTTTCCAACGTTCTCCTAAGTCGAATACTCGTACGCATTCGCAACCATCGACATTTCGCACACACTTCACAATTCCTCGTGGTTTCGATATTAGGGGCACCCTCAGGGACTAATATCGTTTCTCACAATCTTAACCCTTGACACGTCGTCAAGTCGGTTTCATTTTCAAACAAATCCTCGACACGTCGTCGAGCCGTTTCCAAACCAACTTCCTTTGGCCTCGCATGCCATTTTTTTGATTCAATCTTTTCGTAAACATTTTTAAAACTTACGAAAGAGGGATATTCTCAGAATTTAGCATTCTTTGAATATTCGAATGAGTAACTCTCGAGGCGCGCCCTTGAGTTGTTATTAGTTCATTCTTTCGATTTCAAAACATCCAACTCTTTATCTTCAACTTATTCAGTCAATTCCCGAAAGAACTGAGTTCTTGGAATCTCGCATTCCTTGAATTCTTGAGTGACAAGCTCTTGAGACGCGCTCTTGGGTTGCTTGTCAGTCACCCTTTCGTCTCAAACTCAAACTTTCTCCCATTTCCCCGTATCCATTTCGTGGTTGTTACCACGAACTACGACTGCTCTGATTCTTCATTCTCGTCTGAATGTAAGATACGTAGGCACAAGATTGCGATAATCTTGGCGAGCACAATCCCCTCTATCTTCCATCCTTTCCCGTAGTCGAACTACGACGCTCTGATTTCTCATTCTCGTCTGAATGAGCATACGTAGGCACAAGGGCCCCAATCCTTGGCGAGCACCCTATCCTCTAACCACCCATTTCTCCTTTGCATCTTCAACCTTTTAACCTACCAATTCTACCTTTATAATCGAGAAGAAAACAAGTAAACCTAAACAACGCTCCCCACAATTACCTTAAGAGGTTCCCGTCGAGTACGACGGACGTGAGGGGTGCTAATACCTTCCCCTCACGTAACCGACTCCCGAACCCGGAACTTGGTTGTGATAGCCCTGTTTCTATCCCTTTAGTTTCAAGAGGTTTTCTCTATATTTTCCTCTCCCGTTTATTCGGGAAAAATAAAGTTCGGTGGCGACTCTGTCGAACCGCATTTCCGCGCCTTTCGCGCGAGGGTCGTTTTCTCCGAAATGTCTCCTTGATTTTTTCGAGGTGCGACAGTAGGGAATGAAAACCCAAGGTTACCAAGATTAAAGAAGCAAATGATCTTAAAATACTTGATCTCACAACTTTATTTGGCAAGCTATAAGAACATGAGCAAGAACTCGCTTGCTTGGAGAAACATGAGAAAAATCATGAAAAGAAGATGAAAAAGGAGAAAGGTAAAGACAAAGGAGGAAGAAAATAACTCTATTGCTCTAAAGGCTTCAAGTTCAAAGTCCTCAACCAATGAGAAAAGTGATTGTGAAACAAGAGATGACGAGAATTTGGATGATGAAGATATGATACTTTTTGTGAAAAGATTCAACAAGTACATCAAAAGAAATGGTGTAAGGCTCTCCGGCAAAAACCTCATCAAATTTAGAAGACAAACAAACTCATCAAAAGAAGATGATGACAAGAAAGGAAGATCAAGACGTTCATGTAACAATTGTGGTAAAACCGGTCATTACAAGTCAGAGTGTCCATTGATATAGAAAAACAAAGAGAAAGTCCATCACAAGAAATCTAGAAAGTCTAGAAGAGCTTATATTGCATGGAAAATGATAGATATTCCTCAAGTGATGGAAGATCAAGTGATGAGGAATAATCGACAAATGTTTGCCTCTTGGCTTATTATTGTGAAAAGAAGAAAAAGAATGCAAGTCACTCTAAATATGAACATGTTGATAAATTATCTTATTCCGAGTTGCAAAAAGAGTTTGAAAATCTAAATAGAGAAGTCACAGACGCTTTCAAAAAATTAGCTTCAAATAAAATAATATTTGCATATTTAGAAGATAAAGTTTTGGAAACCGAAAATAATATAGAAGCTCTTAAGTAATCTATGGTAGATATTCAAAATATTAAAGATGAGGATGAAGAAGCTTCATGGTTCGGTTGTCAAACTTGTCACTTTTGAAAAACAAAGGTAAATACTCTTAAAGGTAAATTGGATAAGGCATTACAACCAAATATCACTTTTTCTATTGATACTACTAAATATAAATTCCTTCTCATAATCCTTATATAAGGTATAACTTTGTTGAAAAGGATTAATATAGCAAAGGTCACTCTTCTCACCATTTAATTTGTCATTTTTGTTGCAAGAAGGGTCATACCATTGTAAAATACAAGTTTAAGAAATCTTTTGTGCCTAAAGGAATTTTTTAATGATTGCCTAAATGCAACCAAGGTTTCACTCACCCTTAAGGACCGAATGAAGATTGGGTACCTAGCATTTCTTGTTGATTTTGCAGGATAAATGTATTGACTTTATGAAGAGACTGTGGGATCTCATTTTTGGATGCTCAAGATGTAACATCCTTCTAAACCCCGCGGAATATATATAAATAGTCAGAGTAAATTATCATGCATCTCAAATAAGGGTGTCACATATAATCCAAAACATCACACACATACTTGCCATGCTCAATAACACTCAAAATAAATTCATGTTTTTCATATACTTTCACATAACGTGTAGCAACATAATTACTTCAATCATAAATTAACACAATGAAAGCCCCATGATCAACCCATTCATAATCATCACTTAGGCATAAAAGTTTATACTTCACATAATTCAAATAACAATAACAAAATAAAGTATAGTACATAAAATATCTCTCAAACATAAATCAAAACGATCCTAGTGTTACATGATCAGAGCACGACTCGACCCAACACAAATAAAGAAACTAAATCAGTTACTCCAACGGCTACCTCGCACTAAAAGCAACTCCACTCCTCGGTGCCTGAGCGATGTCATACAAAACATCATTCCAACAGAAGGGTGAGAATTCACATAATTATTGAAATTATAAGATAATATATAATATAAGGCATACAAGCATAATCACAATTATTCTCACACTTCAAAAGTTTCATCAATATATTATCACTCAAGTTACCATACTATTCAAAAGTACATACTCACAAATCCACAATTTCACCAATTCATTAATTTCACATATTTCGCATAATCTCATATTTCAACCACAATGCAATAACAATGCAACTGGCTATTTGGTTCATATAGAACCCATCAATTCTCATCAATTTCCATTCAGAATTATGAATACATCGCTTATACCCCACTAGGAACGACATCTCAGTCATTCTACCCCAGTGAGTACCCCACTAGGAACAAAATCTTAGTCATTATACCCCAGTGTGTACCACTATATCACTTATATCCCACTAGGAATGACATCTCAGTCATTCTACCCTAGTGAGTACCCCGCTAGGAATGACATCTCAGTCATTCTACCCCAGTGAGTACGAGTCTTGTCCAAGTCTTATGCAATGCAAACCATGATAATTGACTCATGACAAACTTATGTATATACACGTAATTCAACATAATGAATTACTCACTACATACATTGATATTCATTTATACAATGTTTTCACGCTACAAAGACCATCATCAATAATCACATTTTCATAATCATAACATTCTTACTTCAAACATTACCACCATACTTAGTAAACAATATACAAAGTATCAACACAATTTAATCTCAATACACACAACACACATTATTGATTAATCATAGAATAATTAATTCATCATCAATAATTAAATTCACTATTCAAATGGTATACAACACATTTTACGATACAATTACAATTGTATCATCATTACAACAAGCAATAATTATCATGCATTTTATGTTGTCACGCGCAAAATGTACTTATACAAGCATACACACAAGTATTTGATAAATTATCCACAAATAATTTCACAACCGGCAGCAAACAGTGCAACAATTCATTAATATAACATATATACAATTGACTTCTCAAACATATTAGATATAAAAATATTGAGAAACCAATTCTCTTATCTATACTATGTTATAGCCATGTTCATTAGCTTTCCAACGCTTCGAACAGTGACCAAAATGGACTTACGGATCAAAAGTTACAACCAAAACGATTTTGATCGAAAACATGAACAGTCGTGACGGACAACATGCAGAATTTTATGCGTTTTTCACCGTTGGAGGCCTTCCGGACCTCCGATTTCGATTCCGTAAACACCCAAACTCTCAAAAAATTATAACTCATCCAGCACTTTAATTATCTCAAGTAAATTTACAATTTTAACACAATTAACCCATCTAATTATTATTTAAGATTAAGCCTAAAACCTTTGAAATTGATAAATATAGGTTCAATCCTCAAAAAGAAAAAGAATACACACATATAAGACACACAAATTCATCATATAATCATCATATAACAACCACGATGAAAATTAGGGATTTTTATCCTAAATATGCTACTACTCATCATACACTATCATACAATCTCATAATCATGTAAAGACCCACCCTTACCTTGGTTTCTTGATGAACTCTTGAGTTTTCTCCTTAGGTTTTCTTCTCCTCTTTTCACCTTTTCCTTTTCTCTATGATAACTTCTTTTCTTTTCTTTTTTCCTCATTAACCATATTTTTCTCCTTATATATAAAACCCTTATAACAACTAATTCTAGTAACTAATGAGTTTACTAATCATACCCCCATCTTTACTCTTCACATTCTCATCCAATAGGCCCAATTACTTATTTCTACCATTTCCACATATTATTTCACCAAATAAAATAAATCAATTAAATCAATTAAATCAAATAATTCAAATTAATCAAATAATTCAAATAAATCAAATATATATATAATCACTCAATTAATTAATATAATGGTTGTGTTACACAAGACATGATACGAGTGACATGTCGTTATTTATTTGACTTTGTAGAAAGAAATAATGGTTGTGTTAACAAGGGAGTCAGCAACTGGTGTTCTTTATTTAGTAAAAGTGTGTAGATTACTTGTAATGCTTCCATCCAAGATATGTGGAAAAGATATTTCGTTTCGCGATGTGGGTTTATCTTCAAAAGGCATACTCATTAACAACGAACAAGATATTGAATAACCTAAGAAGATGAAACTTGAGGAGGAGCAAGATATCTATCATGAAAAGGACAAGAATTAAATTCAAACAAATAGGGATGATCGTCAAATCAATAAATTTCTTGGATTAATTACAAATCACACTATTGGATAGTTTATCAAAGTGAAAGGTGGAAAGATCGTTGTTGTTAATTGGTTTGTGGCACGTTTTACATTCATTCCAACTTTCGTTTGATAGTTCCTTGTAGAATGCATGTGTTCCTTCGTCATTCGTATGGTGAGGTAATATCGTTTTAATTTTCACTTTGTAAGTAAGTTTCTTACTTTTACCTGTTCATTTTTTAAAGGTATGTGATATATTGTATGTATGATATATGTTATGAGTGTTCATTTCAAAAAATTCAAGTGACAACCATTTTTTGTTTTATTTAACATGTTTATAGTGGCCTCATTCAAAATACCTTCACATGTGATCTATATATTTTACTATTTCATGCTTACATTTGTGTGTTTGCATGTTATTGGCTAACAAATCATGAAAAATAATCATATGCACGTGTCTCTCATCAAGTAGTTATGCATAAGCCAAGTTGAGTCTTCCAAAGTCATCTCAAATTTATGTGTCAAAATTTTTGAAATCTTTTAGATTCGCTTCGGCATGTGTCAACTCATAACCTTTTTAGGTTGACACATGTTTCCAAGAGGTCGACTCATAAGTCAATCTTAGGTCATTTCTCTTCAGTTTTTCTTTTCCTCTCACACATGCACCAAAATTCCTAAATCTATTCATCTCCTCTTGAATCTTGCAAACATTTAAAATCGTCATTAACTCTTGTTAGATTCATCCTCCATATATTTTCTACATTCATATTTCCAATAAATCATTAACATTCTCATCAATTTTCCTTATTTCATCTTAAAAACCCCCCACTCGCCCAAATTCTTCAAAACTCCAAAATTGCTCTCATTTTTTTCTCTTCACGTCTTTGTGTGTTTTAAGTTTGTGTATTTGATTTGGGTTTATGGGTAGTCATTTATCTCTCAAGCTCATTCACTTTTTATTCACACATTTCATCGAACAATTGGTGTGCAAATTTTGTTAGATCAATTATCCATAACTCCTAAGCTTTCAAAAACCAAGGGTGATTCTAAAGGTAAAGGTAAGACAGGCACGTCTTCTACTACTTTGGAAACTCCATTTTCATCGGTTTCAACTAAGTGTGTTAAGGAATTTGAGAAAAACATCAACATGGGCTTCTTGTGAAGCAATACATTTGGAAGCCTATTGTGGTTGGTTGTTTGGATATTCCACAAGTTGCTAGTCTAGTTGCACATCAACAAATTGATTACTTTCTGCAACTTGCCCAGGGTTGTAACAAAGACGTCATTCGTGTATTCTACTTTAGTTTACAGGATAGGCGAGGTTCATACTTTAAGTTTACCATAAGCAACACTGTTTATGAGTTCATTGATGATCTTCAGAAGTCTTTATTTGGTATTATTATTGTTGATGCTGCTGATGATGATGAAATTGACCTGTTGGTGACGGATGCCAACGCCTCATATACACTTCATTTGAATGAGCTAATTAAAGTTCCTCGTTGCGATGATTGTTATGATCCTATTACTACTGATCAATTAAAGATGGTTCCTAGAATTTTGTTGTGGCTGGTGTCTCATGTCTTACGCCCAAAGAATGACGAGTTCTCAAGAATATACTTTGCTAAAAATCATCTAGGCTATATTCTTATTAACAAGGTAAAAATTAATTGGGCTCATTACTTTGTATCTTGCATGTTTGCCATCAAGGAATGCAACAAAGGGACATCATTTTGATATGTCTCCATGATCACTAAGATTTTGAACTACTTCAATATTGGTATGTCGAATCTTACTTATAGATATCCAGGCCAGGCTCAAGATTCCTCTCAACATACCCTAACCAACATGGGCTACTTTTGGGATATAAATTGTCAGGCGTACTAATTCTGTATGGGAAAGAGTGGTAGGAAGATTTATAATTTTGTAAATCCTGCAGAGTTTGATGATGATGCTGCTGAGATACATATGGTTGATGATCAACCAATTGGTACTTCTCTTGATGTTCTTGAGGGTAATGCTTTTATGCAAGATGCTACTTATAGGGATGCTCATGGTAATACCTTTGGTCCTGGATTTGGTGACACGTCTTCCATCATGACTATGCTTCAAAACATGCAGCTAAGGCAAGATGAGTGTTATGAGGAAGATTCTAGGAGGTGAGATGCCTTTGAGGCTGCTCAAGCGGAAAGATTTTGTCAAATGCAAGAACACATGACTACATAAGATGCTAATTTTAAAGCCTTTGCTTATTTTGTGACAGAAACTATTGTGTCTATGCACAATGATATAGATGCAAATCATGCAGCTATGCATGTGAGGATTAACCATATGATCTCGACCCAAAATGAGAATCATCATCATCATTATGCTTAATTTTACCGAGAAATGTGTTATTTATGAGATAATAATTATGGTAATGATGGACAATGATGGCATAGGGGAATGAGACAATGCATAGGGCATGGAAGACGATGAAGTATTGTGGTGTTGTGTCTTTGAGTCTTATGTCTTGTAGTGCATTTCATTGAGTCATACTTTGAGTCTTCATGGATTGTTCTTTTGTTGGCTTGTTTTGTAGCTTGTTATATATTTACAATGTTCCTAATTTATTTGAATATAAGACAATGGTTTTACTATGTGTATTGCCTTGGATGACAGTTGTGTGATGTTATTGTATTGTTATTTATGTTGTGTTTATTTCTATTGTGTATCTTTGCGTATTTTGCATATATGTGAGTGCACCTTCTTTGCTTTTCAAACTCCTCTGTATGGTATATTGTATATGTGATTTTTGTATCTATGTGATACTGCTAATGTGCTTGCGTTGTCTCTTTTTAATGTTATCAAAGGGGGAGAAGCATATGCAGCTACGAAGCTATGATATGATGCATACATTCAGGGGGAGCCTTCATGAAGACACGGAACACATCGTCTCAAGATTTGTCATCATCAAAAAGGGGAGTGTGTGAGTGCAACTTTCCATTAGATTTATTTTGTATGATTTCAAAACTAGGATACTTTAGCATTGATGTATATTGGTCAGTATCCTCTGATTCTCAATGTGCCTCTTAGCTTTAGGAAGCATAAAACCATTTTGGAAATGGTTCATGCATTAAAAACAATTTTTATGGGAAAAGTAACATATGTGTCGACACATAGAAGAAACTTTTTTCTATGTGTCGACACATCCATTTTTCAGGTTGGCACATGTACTGCATTTTTAAGACTTGTAGGCTTTGTTAGATGCGCTGCCTCCACATGTCGACACATATCCTATAGAGGTCAACACATGACTTTCATAGATCGACACATGCATCAAAAACTATGAAAATTTGCATTGTTTTCCATTGATTTTGCTTCATGATTGCTCACATATATATACCTATTACATGCATCATTTCCTTTTCAATGATTTTTTGAAAATCATAACCGAAACCTAGAACATATAAAGAGTCTTCTTCATCTTCAACCTTGATTTTATGCATACACACAAGCAAAGTACACATAATCATTCATTGTTTGGGTGTCATCTAGAATCAAGTTGATAACATCTAATTTAGCTTGTGATATTGTAAATTGGGTTAAGATCTTTGGAGGGTTTCAAATAAGTAAACCAATATGGGGTTTTCCTTCAAGATCAAATTAAGGATTTTAAGGTTTTGGACAAGATTACGCAATTTGGATTCGATCGAGTGAAGTCTTTAAAGAACGAAGGGTTCTTACAAAGGAGTAGCATGAGACAGTGAATCAAATTGGCATTGTTGGGTGACTTGATCAAGCTTAGATCAAGGAAAGATAAAGTGCTAGAATCAACATCAAAGTTATGGTTTATAGGGTTTCATTACTACATTTCTCTTGTAAACTAGTTTTTCAAAGTAAGGTTAATTTCAATATCTCAATTCGAGTTCGAATTTAGGGAAGGCGTACCCATAGCAAGGCCGATTGAGGAACTGCCTAAACAAATCCTCGTGTACTCTCTTTTTCTCTCTCTTTCCTTTCATTGTAAATTGTTGAGTTCATTGATTGTGCGATTAACACGTTTGGTTAATTATTTTGAAAAACATTTTGTTGAGTTGATCACAATTCTTTAGATTGTGGTTGGATTTTGAAATCAACAAAACTATACAAATTTCCAAACAAAATCGATTATACACAAGGTGTTCGATAATTTGTCTCAATATTTTTTTATTTACCATTGGATGTAGCATTACTTGTTGAGTAGCTTTCAAGTGATTGTGATTAACATATATTGATTGAGTTACTCATCATTATCTTCTATTTTTTTCATATATGCATATTTGAGTTTTTCGATAGCGGTTAGGTTTAGACAAATCAATTCGTGTCTCTTTTGCTAGCCATTGTTTTTTAAAACAGTTTTTGTAAAGAATTTTTTTTTTGGGATCTATTCACACCCTCTCTAGATAAGTCGCCTTCATCTAACAATACTTATCAAGAAAGAAAGTGGCAAGTGACACTCGTGTGTCGACAAAAACAACCTGAACTATGACTTCCTCAAAAGGCGCCAACTTTAGTTAGGTACACGATTTTTGTTTGGTAAATAACTTAGTCAGGTACAAGATTTTTTCCTTCATTGACGCCAACTTTATCTGCAACTAGATTCAAATGCACAAGAAGGATCAAAATAGGACATCCTTCATGATTAAACACGCCAACTACAAGTTAAACGCTATGCCCTTTTGTTTAGAAATGCAAGTGCAACATACCAGCACATGATTAAAAATATCTTAAAAGCAAGATATTTGAGAAAAGTTGGGAATCTATATAGATGACATGATCACCAAATGCAGAGAAGAGAACCTATAGGAAGCCACCTTGCATTTGTGTTCACCCATATATGATAGTTCAATATGATGTTAAATTTAGATTAGTGCACATTTAGAGTTAAGGCATAAAGGTCCCTTGGCTTCTACTTCTTTGAAATGGGAATAAAAAGGAATCTTGACAAATGTGATGCCATCATCCATATGGAGACTCCCACCACCAAAGAAAGACTAATGATATTGAGAGGTATTCTCAGTGCATTCAACATATTCATCTTCAAATCTGTTATGTAAGGAAATCTCTAATAAAATGCATAATGGAAAATCAGATTTCTTCTAAGTTGATGCTTACAAATGGATATAATTAGTGGTAGAATAATTACCTTTTGTGTCAATTAACCATTGATGCAGAATCTAGAGAACGGTCATGAGCAATGAACGAACAAAAATGCCTCTACCCAGTCCACAAAAATAGAGTGTTTTAATCTCAATGCTAGATGTTTTATATGTGGGTGCTTTTTATCCTCGGTTTATCCATATGTTTTATTTTTCTCGATTTATTTAGCTGGTAGCTTCTTCTAATAATTGATATATAGTTAAGAATGGTCGAATAACTCACTCTTTCTCTAGGGATCTTCCAACCCTAGCTCCTCCCTAAACATGCAGTCTAGTCTCAGACATCTCTACAAAATCCAACATCTTAGTTTGTCATTTTATCCTTTGGTATCCACAACTTCTTTAGTGAACTTGTAAATGTACTCCATCAAAATTTTCTTATTTCTCTATAATAAGGTGCTTAGTAGGGACCTTATCTTTAGTTGGCACTTCTTTGAGGTATAGTAAGAAGTGGACTATTTTCACAATGTCTTTCTAGAGAGTATAATTGTCTTCTAGTCCGTTAAACCAAGTTATGGTAAAACCTTTTAACATGATAACACATAACTTTCACTTCACTACGATCTTATTTTGGTAGTAAGTTAGAACGATGTCAATGTGCTTAGGGATGGCAATAGGAAAGGTTTGGGCAGGGTACTATAGTATCCATCCCTATACCCGCGATTTGAAAAAATCTTCGTACTCGAGTCCATACCCGTTTAGGCACCAAATTTAGCACACGTACCCGTACCCTACGGATATGTAAGTACATGTACCCACACTTGTTACCCGCATTCCTATTTAAAATAAATAGATCAATTATAAAGTATCATATTATTTTAAGTTTTTAAAAACATTAAAAAGTTTTCAAAAAAATTATTGTTGAAATAAACGAACACTTATATTAAATATGTAATGGTTTAACATTTACATACTTTTTAAAATTGATAGACATATGTTTTTATATAATAATATAAATTAAATTATATAAATATAAATTAAAATACATAAATATATATTCTGCGTGTATGGAGCGGGGTGGATACTAAGATGCCCATACTCGCACTCATACCCGCTTATTTTTTTGGATAATTACCCGAGCCTGTGCCCATATTCATTTTTGCGGGTTTTTACCCTACCCATTGTGGGTAATTTTGCAAGTGTCCATTGGGGATGGTTCAAATTGCCATCCCTAAATGTGTTAGACGTTCTTGCGGGGTCGTTATTTCCATCTTATATCTTAAGCTTTGGGGTTTCTCCAAATATTTGAGGATAATGCACTATGTAATTCTTCTCGTGAATGAGTTTCATTGACGATGACTGGCATGTTGCTGTGGGGATTTATGCTTAAACCTATTATGCAGATGAAAAGAAGAAAAACTCCTCATTGAAAATAGTCTTCAGATGGTGTATGATTGTTATCTCCACCACTAGAGCCATGTTGTGGAGAGTGATTTTCAAGGTCAGGAGGGCGAGATTCATATGGTGGTCCTTGGGCTATGAATGGTTGTGAATCAAAATTGATAGGAATGATCACTAGGATAACTCCGACATGGCCGCATTCTAAGACCACTAATTATGTTTCAATCTCACTAAGAACTTTTTCCCGATTCTCTTTGACGTGGATAAGCCATATGCTTTGTTTTTGAAACAATTGGAAAATGTTTAAGAGAAGTTCGTTGACATTTGGTGCATCGAACAAAGGGTTTGGATTTGTTGAGAGGATGTATTGGTGGGGGAACTAAAAAATGAGGAGCAAGAAGCTAATTCTATGGTGATGAAAGTGAAACATGAGGCGGAAGAACTAAAATGTGAGGAAGAAGAAAAAGCTTATTTTATGACGCTGAAAGCGAAACATGAGGAAGAGGAAAATTATTCTTTGAGAGGATTGGGACGAGTTTCTTGAAATGATGGTTAAGGAGTCAGCGTTGAAGCTTTAGGATCTTCTCATATGGGGCACTCTTCGAATGAGGGGAAAAGAACTGTCATGGCATTATGTTGAAGAATCCCAATGATTGATCGAAGATGATGATCGTTGGTGATGTTTTGGGTGCAAGATGTCCTAAAACCAACCATATAAGGTGAGGTTGAAGGTAGTTAAAATCGTAAAGTTGAAGAAATTCAGGAGAATCAAAGAAATAGATTCTCATATACGACGTTACTATTTCATACTCGAACAAAGAATGACTGATAAGTGGAAGAAGACCACTGTGAAGATGGTTCTGGTAGGGTGATGGCAGTTCTCCGGTGACTTGAAAGGGTACCTGCAAAAAGGCTAGCACTCTAAAAATAAAGTCAATATGAGATTGAGGTACAACTTTAAATGAATGATTTGAATCCTACATGAATGTGAATCATAGTCACAATTATATATGAGGGACATTACTTTCATCTTTGGGTTATCCAACATAAAGCGCGAGTAGACGTTGGATGCATATCCATATCTAACATCAGTGAATAATGCGTTTTGAGCGATTAGACCTATAGATTTGGTCAGCCTTTGTGAACCGTTAGACAACCCATAACAAAATCATTATAAAAATTGTTATGAAAAGTTTAAGAATAAACACTCAATTTAGATTTTCAAGATTACAACTTTGTCATTCAAGCTCTCTAAAAACTTTGGCCTGATTAACCATGTACATATTATTATAAAATTTGTTATTTTCTTATCACTTTTATCTTACGATAGAATTAGAGTTTGACCTAACTTATCCTTACAAAATTGACTTGTAAGGTTAGGGGTGGAAATGAGTTAGGTCAAGCAAGGTTTTGCTAAGCCTAAGTCTAACCTGCCAAAAAATCGAAGTATAAGCCTGGCTTGCAGCCTGTTATATGCTTATTTTTAGACCTGAGTCTGACCTTCTCGAATGTTTGGTTAGCTTGTTAGCCTACATAAAGCCTATTTGTTTTAGACATATATGAATAAGCAAATCAAATAATGTTTAAATAGAATAATAAATTAAAAGACCAATGAGACTAAAAACTTGTTTGTATTGACTTATTTTAACTTAACTATTAGCATAGGTTGATGGGGCCTATTTGTTTAAGAGAACTTATGAAAACAACTTATGACATTGTTTATAAAATTTTTTCATCCTATTTTCATAAATTCTCCGAGATAATCACATTTTAGGTCTTTTCTATTTTATAAAAAAAAAACTGACTTAACCTGAGCTTGTGTAGGCTAGACCGTGGATCCCTATTGGTCGGGTTGGCCTATTTCCGTCCCTACTATATATAAATCTTTTTGTAAACTCTCTCTCACGCCTAGCACTATTGGACTTAATGCGTGGATGTAAACGTGGGTGACCCGAATTATGATACGTGGGACTTGGTTTTTTCAATACACCCCTTGTGTCCAACACTATTGGATTTAATGCGTGAATATAAAAAGCGGGAGATCTGAATTATCGATATGTGGGACATGGTTTTTTCAATACACCTCTTGCGCCCAACATTATTGGACTTAGTGCACATATAAATTGTGGGTGACTCAAATCGATAGACTAGTAATATTATGAAAGAACTAGAGTTTGAGTTAACTTATATTTACAAAACCGACTTATAAGATGAGAGATGACACTTTATATAAATCTTTTAATAAACGACAAATTTATATTTTTTTTCCAATATCTTTTGCATAGTAAAGTTTGTAAAATTCTATGTATATTTGAAATGATTAATTTAGAAGAAAAAAAAGTATTTTAAAAAATAAATATAACAAGACTTTAGTTTTTAGATATAAAATTATCAAAGCAAGTAAAATTTTGTTTAACTGTCAATGGTGATATTAGAATATAACATCAATATTTACTCAACTACGATTTTTTTAAGAAAAATGCTATTCTTACACTCTTTCCTACACCCTACACCCAATTTACTGTTCACAAATACGTGAACAAATTTCCCAGAATATGGTTAATGATATGTATTTTATTGGTTAATGAAGTAGTGAAAGTGGTTAATAAATTATAGGTAAAATAATTGGTTAATGATGTAGATTTTTGTGGTTAATGCAACTGTAAAATTGGTTAATGCGCAATCTAATATTTGTGTTATAAAATAAATTTTAAAAATAAATATTTTTTTCTTAAAAAACTAATATTTTAAAAAAATATATTATTTTATTAAAAAAAACACTGTTCACCGTATAAATACGCTGAACAGTGTATACGGTGTAGGAAATGGGTGTAGAATCTGGTGTAAACATAGCATTCCTGTTTTTTTAATTACAAAACTATGTGTCCATCACTTGAATATGACAATTTCTTCAATTCATTGCCAGTTGCCACATAACTATATAACGTAAAATGGACAAGTCAAACTCTAGCTAACTTTTCTTTATGACAACCTCTACTACTTGATGATTACACACCATATTTTATGCTCAAGAAATTTAACTTCTAAAATATCAATATAGACTCTAAAAAAGTGCTATTTTGGACCAATTTAACACACCCTTTTCCTTATATACTCATATCACAACAAATTCATTACAAAAAGCAGTTTCTGCAATTAATCTCTTTCTCTTTCTCTTCAAGTCTAGCTATAAGCTTCTAAGGAATAAACACACTCATCAACAGAATCTAAGGTGATTAGACATCTTTTGCTCTATTTTATTTTTATGTGTTTCATACATCAGAAAGATTCATACTTAGTTGTTAGGATTTGAGACTTTTGTTTCTCAGATTATGAAAGATTCAGAAAATCTTTTGATTATGCAAGTCTTAGATATGTGACTATCTTTAGATTTCATATTTAACTCAAAAAAATAGGAATATGCTAGCTTGTGATCTTGCTACAACTTATTTATTTATTGAATTTTCTTTGTATTATTTGTTCAAATTACTTGTTTTATATAAATAAAAAAAATAGATTCTGAAAATGACTTATTCATCTACAATACTAACTTAACATGGCCCTACAAGATCTTCATATAAGGTCAACTAAGCATGTTCACCAGTTACAATTTTTTTTCTTTCATTTTTATAATAATAAGTTCACATTTGAATTGAAAAAGTGATTAGTGATTACCATGTTGTCTATCTAACTATAAATATATTTATTTCTCATCATGGTAGAGTTGTGATTATCTTTTTTTCTCTATTTTATTTCAAACAGAAAATGAGAGAAAACATATCAGAAACATGGTTGGTTATGATCATTGTGATATTGGTGACTGCATTATTTGCAAGACTAATTCAAATCAAGAGAAGAAAAGAAGAGAAAAGTTTATGGAGATTACCGCCCGGAAGGAGAGGTTGGCCTTTGATTGGTGACAGTATCAATTGGTACAATGCTGTTGCAAGCTCTCATCCTCCTCGGTTCGTTGAAGAAATGGCGCAAAGGTATAGTATGTCACGACTTTGTTCTCTGATGATACGCTATTTAGTATGAAATATTGTCAAATAAAAGTTATAGTCGCGCTATAGTACTTATATGTTATGTGTAGTGGAATTTGAACAAACGACTATTTTCTGTTATCTGTGATAGACAAACACGGATTCTAACCAATAAAACTTTTCGCTTGGCGTAGGTATGGTAAGATATTTTCTTGCAGTCTATTTGGAAAATGGGCAGTGGTGTCGTCGGATCCGAGTTTCAACCGTTATGTAATGCAAAACGAAGGGAAATTATTTATTTCGAGTTATCCGAAATCTTTTAGAGATTTGGTTGGTAAAAATGGCGTGATTACGGTTCAAGGAGATCAACAAAGGAAGCTACATGGGATTGCGTCGAATATGATGCGCCTAGATAAGCTTAAGTTCCATTTCATGAATGATATTCAAAATGTCATGATCCAAACTTTGAGCAACTTTGACGACAATCAAGTCATTCTTCTCCAAGATGTTTGCAGAAAGGTAACGGCCAATAACGCGTTTACTTTCTAACAACATTTTCATTTGTAGTCGTGACGAGTCACGAGGGCGCATGATTAATCTTAAGATCAATGTTTTTGTGCAGGTAGCTATAAATTTAATGGTTAATCAACTATTAGGGGTTTCAAGTGAGTCTCAAGTCAATGAAATGGCTCAATTGTTTTCTGATTTTGTTGATGGTTGTTTATCCATTCCAATCAACATTCCGGGCTCTTCATATCACACTGCTATGAAGGTACCATGAATAAATTTTTAGAATCACTGCTATTTACGGACACAGACACCAGACACAACACTAACACTAATACATAACTTTATGAGATTGTTCTTGATGAATTGTATTCTAAGGCAAGGGAGAAAATCATAAGCAAGATAAACAAGATCATAGAGATATACAGAAAAAACGGTGCGGCAAAAGAAAGTACTAATAATGGTGTACTTGGAAGATTACTAGAGGAAGATAGCTTGCCAGATGAGGCTGTTGCAGACTTCATCATCAATCTTCTCTTCGCCGGCAATGAAACAACCACAAAAACAATGCTTTTTGCAGTCTATTTCCTTACTCAATCTCCTAATGCCATGAAGGAACTTCTGGTATGCATAATTGAGATATTCTCGAAATCGTTTTTTCTTATTTCAGTTCTGTTTGGAACTTTGGATAAACAACTTATTAGTTTCCGCAACTTCTTCTCTTGCACAGGATGAACAAGATTCTCTAAAGACTAACTCTAGAGAAGAATTTCTTACATGGCAAGACTATAAAGCAATGCCATTTACTCAATGTGTAAGTGATTAACATTAGACTATTTTAACTGATTATCTTGATTCTCGAACTCAATTTTGATGAGATAGTTCATCTCATAACAGGTTATTGATGAAACGCTTCGACTTGGAGGCATTGCGATTTGGTTAATGAGAGAAGCAAAAGAAGACATTCAATACCAAGGTACATAAATTTTGAGAGTAAAACTTATTATAAAAAGCTTTATATAATAAGCTACTTATACAAGCTTATCTGTTTTTGAGCAGATTTTGTTATTCCAAAAGGATGCTTTGTGGTTCCATTTCTTTCCGCGGTTCATTTAGACGAAAAGGTATACAACGGAGCTACAAACTTCAATCCTCGGAGATGGAATGAACCTGAAAATGAGGAAAAGAGAAACTGGAGAACTAGTCCATTTTTCTCACCCTTTGGAGGAGGTGCTAGATTTTGTCCAGGAGCCGAGTTAGCTCGGCTTCAAATCGCTCTTTTTCTTCATTACTTCGTAACAAACTATAGGTAATTCCTCGTTCTCTTATGATGTATATGTAAAATTGATTTCATTGATTCATTGAACAACTGATGTATCTGATTTATACGTTGTTGATGTAATTGAATGATGTATGACAGATGGAAACAAATGAAGGAAGATAGAATGTCCTTCTTTCCGTCGGCTCGATTAGTGAATGGATTTGAAATTTGTTTAACAAGAAGACAGGATGATAATCAAAGAAACTGATTTTCATCTCAAAATTCTCTAAGTTGATTTTTCTCTGTTACATGTTTTTGCTGAGAACTTAATTTCTCAGTTGTTGTCACAAGAATTATATGTTTCAGAGTTTATATTATATTGTTAAGTCATGTATAACTATACGTATACAACATTTTTTTATGCTATACTATAACAAAAATAAAATGTTCATTACTCATATAAGGGTTGAACATAGTGTATAGTATAGTATATACCATTTAAGTCTTCATGTGTTTATTTTTTCATTCAGTTTTTTCCTTGGTAATCCAATGTTCATTATTAGTGTAAAATTATATTGATTTTTCTTGAGTTTTTCTCTCTTTCTCTCATCTTATTTAGATTCAATATTAGTGTTAAAATTGATTAAGCAAATTTAGTTGATAGCTATGCATAACCATCTCAATGTAAGTGTGTGAATTCAAATTCGCTAGGTCATCTTAAAACCATAACCGAATTGTGGTTTTAGTTAAATGTTAATCGGTTAAACAATATGTCACTCATAATTTAATTATGGTAAAGAAAAAAAAGTAGCTTACAAGTTAGTATAAATACTAATAATTGTCTTAAAACTTATGTTAAAGAATAAAAAAAATAGCTGGATTAGTTTTTATAATTGCGCGTAAAGGTATAAGTAGATCAGAAAAAATTAATTAATTGACAATTCAAACTAAAAAAAATTGATTTTTTCTGGTTTGGTTTCAAAACTGAACCGAACTAATAAAAACCAATATGATTTGGTTCGGTTTTTTGTTTTAGTTTTTAGAAACCTCCAAACCAATGAACTAAACCAATGCTTACTATTCTCGCACCTTGCCACCAATGTTGCTCTCTCTATTGTCATTCTGATATGCCATGGTCAATTTCTTTGTATTCAAGTTTTCTTCGTTAGTTTTCGTATTTTTTAAACTTTTCCTATTTCTTCTTCTTCAATAAAATTCCTTCTAGTCTTATTACAAAATAGTTTTAATGTGTGTTTGAGGTGTGAAACATGTTAATGTATGTGTATTGAAAATTCTTATTGTTATGTGCTTTATTTGTTATGTTTTCAAATCTCTTCATAACCTTCTGATGTCAAGTGCTAACTTTTATATTTGATAGTGAACTTATTTCATGATGCAATGGAAATCATGCACTGTTTCGGATGAGTTAAGAACAACTTATAATTTGTTTGAAAAAATAGAGTATGAACTGTATTATTTTAAAAAATACATTGAAAAACATGATAGTGGAGAATAGACCGATAAATATAATGTTTAACAAAAAAAATTGTAAATCAATTAACCAAACCGATTAGTTTGGATCGGTTCTATTTTTAAAATATGCTAAAAATCAAATCAAACCAAATTGATGGAGATATCATCGGTTCGAACAATTTTTTGATCAAAAACAATTTAAACTGAATCGATTATATCCTTAGTTACATGCAAAGGATATTCGATATTAAAAAATAGTTTTGAAGTTATTTATTTAAGTCATTGAAAGCTAAAATGTTTGTTATTTCCAAGAATATATTCATATGTTAATATATATTAGTATGTGCTATAAAATAATTATTGAAATAAGAAATGATATAATCTAAAAGCTTATTTGCTTATGCTTTTTATAAAATTGATTTTTTTTTAAATTCAAATAAAAAATTGATTTAAATATTTTTCTATAAATGTTATTTTAGATATTTTATTTTTTAATATAATATTTTTAATATCAAAATTTTAAAAATAAAACTTAATTTGAAGTTATTTTAAATAACTTTTTATAAATATTATTTTTGAGATATATTTTTTAAAAATCATGTGATTTTAAATATATTTTAAACTTTAATAATATATATATTTATGTTATAATGTTGAAACTAGTCTTTTAATTTATAAAAATGAGATTAAAAAACTTTTAGTATTTTAAAAAAGCTTTTTTATCAAAAAACATTATTTATTTTTTTAAAACTAAAACAAAGGGGTCCATACTCTAAAGTCTAAAGTAAAATCTAAATTATGTAAAGTTTATACATAAATTAAATATCAAATTTTGACTACATATTAACTTACTAAAATAAATTAAATATGTGATTAGTTATATTTAACAAATAATTAATAAATAAAGCATAGTCTTACAACTCATTGGGTGTATTTGATTTGTTAAAAAATAAGGGATTAGACAACATAATTTTTTTACCTGTTTGATATAGAAATTAATCATACGACTGGACAACTTTTTGTCTCATGCACAAATTATCAAAAGTTTCAAACTATCATGTTTTTTTAAAAAAATTTACTTAAAACAATCTATTTATCTCTCTCTCTCTCTCTCTCTCTCTCTCTCTCTCTATATATATATATATATATATATATATATATATATATATATATATATATATATATATATATATATATATATATATATATATATATATATATATATATATATATATATATATATATATATATATATATATATATATATATATATATATATATATATATATATATATATATATATATATATATATATATATATATATATTATTTTGATTCATAAGTATAAATTTTTTCATATTAATACAAAATATTATATTAAAAATATATATCTTTTTTGTCTAATGCATAAACATATCAAATAAAATAGGGTAAAATAATTGTCATGTGCATTAATCATCAAACACAATGCAGTAAAAAAAGTTGTTATATAGTGTTCAGTACTATTTTCTCCAATAGTTCTTATTTTGCAAATCAAATGCACCCATTTAATATTTATTTAGATGATAATTCTTGGACTCACAAACAATTATTCTTCCACCTCCTTTATGAGTGTGAAATAAATAATAATTCTTTTTTCCTATAATCACAGGGGATGTGACTATCCTTCTTGACTGACTCATATATTGTGTTGGTGTAATTGGTCATGTCATTCCCACGTTTCTTGGACATGTGGATCGTGAAAACTGTGAGATAGCCCAAGTCCAATCTGGGCGACTTACAATAAGTCACGGGGTAACTTAGGCATGACACTGGTGTTAGCCCGACATTCCTTTGGGCAATGTCACCATGGTACTCGCCCATCCCTAGTGAGCTTAACATTATTTCCTCTGGGTCTTCTTCTTTTAAGCCTGACAAACTTATCCCAATACATAGTCCCTCAAGCACGAGGTGTTGCAAAGGGCAAAGTGATTTAGTTTAAGCATTTACGTTGAGTTCTTCAGATGAGATTTCCAATTGAGTCCCTCAGGTGAGACTTTAAGTTGATTCCCTCTGGTGAGGCTTTAGTTTAGTCCCTTAGGCAAGTCTTTAAGTGGATTTTCTCATACGAGACTTTAATTTGAGTCCCTTTGGTAAAACTTCAAGTTGATTCCCTTAGGAATTTCAGTTGAGTCTCTCATGCGAGAATTTAAGTTGAGTCCATTCGGTGAGACTTTCAGTTCAGTGCCTCAGACATGACTTTAAGTTGAGTCCCACTGGAAATAGTTTCATTTGTGTCACCCGTTTTGTTGCCTATTAAAGGAATCATGTCATACTGCATTTTAAGATCTATGAAGAATGCCAGTAATGAGTGGTTCATTGAAGCTCGAGAATCCTTTAGTATTGATCTAACATTTATATTATCACTTGGGAAGAAAGGATTCTTCAGAGAAGATCCAACATTTATATTGCATATTGGATGACAAAGATTCTTCAGAGAATATCTAACATTTATATTTCCTCTTGGACGGAAATGATTCTTCAGAGAAGATCCAACATTTAAATTTTCTTTTGGGTGGAAAAGTTTCTTCAAAGAAGATCTGACATTCATATTGCCTCTTGGGCAACACTAGTTTTTCAGAGAAGATCTAATGTTTATATCATTCATTAGTTATAATGATGAGCACCCCTTTGATAGTTCATCGTTTCGTGGAAATTTATGATAAAACATTTTTAAAAGAGTGTATACATGGTGGAAAAAATATACCTTACTTTACTGAATAGAAATGGAAAATGATTAAATATAATAATATCTTAGGTTAATTGAGTTCCACGTCCTATGGATGATTCTTCCATCCAACTCTTCGAGTTTGTAAGTCCCATGTGGTAACTTTTGATATACGAGGTATGGACCTCCTCAGTTAGGCTGTAGTTATCCCAAGCAAGCTGGTATGTGTCGCAACTGCGAAAAACACCCGGCGGAAAACAGAAGAGTCGCCACCTTTCGTTATTTATCCCAAAGAGAGGGAAAAGAAACGATCGGAAAAACCTAACGAAAAGAGGAAAGACAAGGTCATCGCAACCAAGTCTGGATTTGGGAGTCGGTTATGCAAGGGGAAGGTATTAGCACCCCTCACGACGTCGTACTCGACGGGATCCACGGTTTGTTGTCTATCTAAGAGGGTGATCAATCTATCTAGCCAAAGGTCTCAGGGACAAAAGAAAAAGAAAAGAGAGACTCGGCAAAGCATCGCCGCTCTGTGCCTACGTATTCCCTCATGTAATGGGAAAGTCAGAGTCAACGTAGTTCAGCTAACTACGGATGAAGGGGGGAAGGTTGCTCGCCAAGACATAGTGTCTTATGCCTACGTATTTGAAGTGTTTTTTTTGTTTTTTAGAGAAGAAGTGTTTTGAATTTGAGTGTTTATAATGTATATTGTACTAAATTCTAAAACCTAGGATCGAATGCATCGCATATCGTCTTAAGGACGTATATTAAACACTCTAGGAAATTGAGAGGTGGTCCTATAATCACCATTTCTCAAGTATAAGGCTCATGGCACAACATCCATTATCTTTATTAAGTGTATTAAGATTATATGAAGATGAGAAGAGAAGAAAAGACCACTAATGGGAGACTAATCAATCCTAAAAGTTATCATGCAAAGTGAACTTAAAGTTGGGATACAAAAGGGAACTACCTAATGTTATCATGCATGGTTTGAACTTAAAGTCTATCATAACCTCAGGAGGTTAGAGAACTTATGGGGAGCATGGCAAAGAAAAGCCAAAGAAGAAGAAGAAGAAAGAACATGCAAATGAAAAATGCAAACATAAGATGCACAAGTAGAATGAAAGTGGGAGGAAAATAGTGTGGGGAAGTAGCCTCCACAAGCTCATCTCAACCAAGCATGCACATGTGAAAAAAACAAATAAGAAAGGAGAAGAAGAAATGCACAAGAGGCAATCACACAAAAGGGTGCAAACAAATCACATATGGAAACATTAAATGGAAGCAACAAAGGAAGCACACAAATGAACAAGCAAAACCAAATGTTATGACCTAAAAATGAGAAAGCATCATCCTTAACATGTTAGCAACATGAATCAAAAGGCATTGAGGGCTCAAAGGATCCAAAGATGTCATCTCCAAGGCAAACTAGGTCAATGTGTATGTATGAACCTCCCTTGGAGGTAACTTGACTTGCAAGTTACCTCAAAATTAGGAAAATGGTTCAAAAATGATCAAATAAAATGCACAAAGTACCCCAAACATGTTGGAAAATAGAGGCCAAAATATCACAATCAAAATCAATTCACAACACCACCAAAGAAATTGATTCACTAGAGTGTCCCATTGTGAATGAGGATTGTCGAGGGTCAAAGGAAATGCAATAAAAGTCAAATCAAAAGTCAACCAAACAGGGGCAAAATAGTCCTCAAAAATTGATCAACTCATCATGGATATGAGGATCAATTTTCAGTCATTGGATCAAAAAGGAAATGCTAAAACAAAATCAAGAACAAACCATGTCAAGAAATAAACCCAATAGAACACTTCCAATGATTAATTTCATTTTTTAATTGAAAAATAAACCAAAAATAAAATAAAAAATTTCTAAAAATAGAAGACATCTTAAAATGTCTAAAACATATTTTTCTGGATTTTTATCAAACTTGGAAGCATTTTAATTGGAATTATTTCAAAACAGATACAAAATAAAAATGAAAAGAAAATAAAAAGAAAAAGAATAAAAGCACGGTGCCAATAGCAGCTGAAACATGCACAAAAATAGTGGGCCTCAAGCAAAGGGGGTGTGAAAAGCAGTCCAAGCCCAGGTCCAAAGGGCGTTGAAGTCAAATGGATTGGGTGTAGCGCACAATCATGGTAAGCTAGGCCAAGGACGGATCTCTCACGTCCATCTCAATCCAATACCAAATCAATGGTCAAGATGAAGGTTGCTAAACGCAGGGTTTAATTAAAGGGGTCTTAGATCTAATCACAGACGTCCACTTTAATAAATCTAATGGCCACGATTTAAAATAAAACTGGGTCAAAAAGTAAACCAAATCATAACCATCCAAAACAAGTGAGTCAAACAGATCCAACGGCCATGAGCACACCTAGGATCTAAAACATGAAAACGGAGAAAACAAAACCAGACGGCCGGAAACACTGTTCTGTTCGTCTTCTCCGATGAAGCTCCGGCAAGACACGCACAAAACTCAACCAAAAAATACAAAATTTAGGTCAAAAAACATCTACATCTCACGTAGATCACAAATATGCAATTAGTTTTCATTTTTAGTTAACACACAAGCCAAATCGAAGAGAAGCGGATTGAAGCTCCAAACACAAATCATCATCAATGCCAGTCCATTTTATTTATAATTGATTTACGCAGTTCCTAGGTCTGAATCATGCAAAAATGGCGTGCTAAATCATCACAAACAGAGAGAAAAAATGATTTGAAGGTTACCTAGTGGAGAGCTTCCACTGAGCCTTCTACACTTGAAGAAGTTTGATGAAACTCTCCAGAATCACTCAATGAAGCTTGCTAGAGATGAATTTGAGCTTGAATTGCTTTGAGAAAGCTTGAATCTCCTTTCACGATTTTGAAATTTTGTTCTCTTGCTCCAATTGTGTTCTTGCTTCTAGGTCACGAAAATGCCTCTCCCTTTGCTCAAATTTTATCTAGACAATTCATATGATGGATATGTGAGGTAATGGAGGCCCAATTGCAGCTCAATTGGGTGAATTTTAGAAATGCCCAAATTCAAATTGCTATGCTCATGCACACGTGAGGACTCACTCAATTCCCTTATTTTTTCATCCAAAATGCTTGCTGGTAACTTAATATGATCATGTGGATAGGATTTAAGCCTTGAATTGATCACATGGTGGAGATTGCATTGCAACTTTTTCACTTGAAATGGCAAATGAAAACCACATGAAAATGGTACCAAAACTGAAATTCAAAGTGTGCATCTTGTTCACTACATCTTTGTGACTCAAAAAATGTATAAGCATGTCTTGAAATAATTAGGAATCAAGTAATTGCAATTTCCCCCTTTTAAGCTTTCTTCATGGAAAAGTTTCATACCAATTCTTCAATTCAAACCAAATCAACGACAAATTGATGTTTTGTTGAGCAAATGAACCCATTTGGAGCACATTTTATGTTGGAAAGATTTTCATTTGAAGTGTGTAAAGTGGTGAAATGGACCTATAATGAAAATGACATGTAATCTTACTTTCCCAAAATACTCCTGCCTTGTAAGCCTCATAACTTGAGTTCTACAAATCAGATGAAGGACTTCTAGTACTCTTTGGAAAGCTAAGATCATAAGGAACAACTTTCATGTTTTTGTCAAGGTGAGGAGAAACATCCTTCTAGGTCAAAAGTGGCTTGGAAGTTGGTTGACTTTTGTTGACCAAAATCACATTCATCTGAGGACCTGTAACTTGTCAGCATCATAACTTGAGTTCTAAAAATTAGATGAATCACTTATAGTAATAAAAATAAAGATAAGAACATGCTCTACAAGCTTCATGTTAGGGTCAAGATGAGATGAGACTTGTATCTTGAGATAAGTGGTCTTGAAAGTGGGCACTAAACAGGGGATTTTACACTGAGAACCCTAATTTAGTAACTTCTCACACTCTTAATTCTTCTTGATTTGATCTTGAAATGATATATTAGGCATCTCAACATAACATTCCATGACCATAGAGACTTGGAATTGAGTCTTAATTTCCTTTAATTTCACAAATGACTGAGGGTTGACCAGATGAAAACCCTAGATGCCACACCTTTGATTGTGGCTTCTTCCACATGAAAAAACAACTTGAACAAGCTCCAACATGGCTTTCAAAGCACTCAATGAGCTCTCCAAACATCCCATACCCATAATTATGAATTCACAATCCTCTGATGATCTTCCACGGGCCTCCAAGTTAGGAGATATTCCACATGCATCCATCAACCCTTTCACCAGACTTTGACCACTTCCTGGTGACTTGATGACCATTCATGCTTGAGTAACATCCCTTGCTTAGGCTCAACACTCTGAGTAACCTCCTCTTGCTATGCACGACCTCTTGATCCCCTGTTCAATGAAGAATGTTATGCAATGCAAATGCTAGAAGAAAAATGAAATGAAACATAAACCAAGTTAAGAAAAGGTTGGTCAAATTTTGGGGTGCAACAGCTGCCCCTATTCAAACGACTTGAACCTGAATGAGTGAAAAGAGAATGGCTTTCAAACCATCAAGGTAAAAGACGGTTGAATACCAAAGAACCCGGAAATTTTCCAACCGCAGAAAATAAAACTGCAAACAAACATCTCCAGAGATAACTGCTCTGATTACAACCATACTCCGTTGGGGAAGAGAGAAACTTAACGAGTAACTCTGCTTGGGGAAAAATAGATGAACTCGTCAATCAAAATTGTGCCATGGTCTGAATACCATATAGGTTAAAGAGGAGCCTTTCAAATTGGCGGAACCTGGGCATTCAACGAACAAAATGAGGCAACACTTGCCGGAGTCTGAACATTCGACGTAGGGACCGGAGCCTGGATGCTCAATGTAATAAATCGGAGCCTGGATGCTCTACGTAGGTGACCGGAGCCTGAATGCTCAACGTAAACTTGACCGGATCCTGGATGCTCAACGTAATAAATGGAGTCTGAATGTTCAACGTAACAAACCGGAGCCTGAATGCTCAACGGAGAAGGCAGAGCCTGGATGCTCAACGTAAAATTGATCGGAGCCTGGATGCTCAACAGACTAAGAAGTACACCATAAACTGGAAATTTATCGGAGCCTGGATGCTCAATGAAACTGGAATCATGGAAAAATTGTCAAAGTCTGGATACTCAACGCACAAGAGAACGCACCACATATTGGAAATTTGTCAGAGTCTGGATACTCAACGGAGAAGCCGGAGCCTGGATGCTCGACGTAGGCGACCGGAGCCTGGATACTCAACGAACAAAAGAAAAATACCATAAATTGGAAATTCACCAGAATCTGGATATTCAACGGAGATTGACTGGAGCCTGGATACTTAACGGACGAAGAAACATTCATTGGGATCTGGATACCGCTGGAATTTTAAGAATACCGTTTCAAACTGACGGAGTCTGGATACTCAGCGAACAAGATGAACCGCATCACGAACTGCCATGGTCTGGATACCATACAGGGCTAAGGAGTACATCACATATAAGAAACTTGTCGGAGCCTGGATACTCAACGACATTGACCGGAGTCTAGATACTCAACAGACGAAGGGAAAATATCACAAATATACCCATCAAAATTTGGACACTATACTATCTTCACTGGATTCTGGACACTCGACAGAAAAAGCACAATAATATCAATCACCATGGTCTGGATACCATAACCATCTTTACCGGAGTCTGGATACTCAACGGAAAAAGGAAAACCCTATCAACTAGATGGACTAAAAAATTCATCATAAATACTTATCATGATCCGCTGAGATCCGAAGATACTGCTGGGGAATAACATGAGCCGGGGTCTGGATACCGCGCGGGCTACCGGATATTTCCATGGTCTGGATACCAAGGGAAAAGATCAAGCTTGGAAGATACACCTGAAACAAAGAGATAACAACTTAGCTTATGTTCCACATGCACATGTTTGAAAATGGCGTAATGCTCCATACGAGATGGAAATGCTACGCATTTGGGAAGATGCTATGCACGCATGCAGATGCAACGAAACTGAATCAGCAAAATAAATGTTAGAGATACAAAAAACACCCTGCTGGGGGAAAACAACCTACTCATGCCAATAACAATTGGACTTATGCCGAGAGACAGGCCCTCGCTGGCCTTTTGCAAATAAAATACCGAGGTAACAACATTCCTCCATCCTGCTGGGGAAATCACCCTCTTCCAACTTGATGGGCATTGCTCCGCTAAGGGACGAACCTAACTAGGCTGAAAATTACCCAATGGGAAGAATATCCAATCACAACTCTCTGGGGAGTATGAACATGCACTTCGCGAGGATTGAATATGCATCAACTGCTGAAGCGTACACGCTACTTGCTCGCTCGAACTGCATACAAACTCCACTGGGGATAGAGATGCAAACTTCACTTACTGGGGAAATAGACTCTGGCTGGAGATAAAACGAACTTCATCCACACCTCTTTGCCTCAAGGGTAACAATCCTGCAAAGCTAAACAAACAGACAAGATATCCTACGCAAACGGAACTATCTCCGTCATCATTCGTGACGTTGTTCAATTAATTCAAAGTTTTAGCAATTAGTGGCCAAGGCCTGCAAGTTTATGTATATGCAATTTTATCAAAACATTGGGCATTTTTCACAAACAAAACACTAAAAGTTAAAACACAACAAACGAGATATTGAATAGTATATGTTTATTGATAAATGGTCTGTAAATAGGCAAAGTTTTACAACAGATGTAGCCCCTGAAAAGAGGAAGCTACGCAAAAATGATAAAGATATGTACAGAAATATACAAAAGTGTACAAAAATGTCGGCAATGTGGTACAGAAAAACACCATGAGCTGATCCCTCTATGACTCGCCTGACCCTGACGCTTTCCCGACGCTTCATCTTCAGAAGAGGTTGATTCAGATAAATAGCCCTCGGGTTCTCCCGATCCACTAAGCAATGAAGTTCTAACACAAACTGCAATCATTTGCTTCTCAATCCCTAACTTTTGCCTGAATCGCCCTTTTAGGTTTTCGATTCATCGGGATACCCATTTTTGCCAAAGTCGCCTTTTCAGGTTTTCGACTTTGCGGGTTTACATCTTTTCATTTTTATCCCTAATTTTTGCCCGAATCTATTTTCCTTTTTTATGGTTCGCCGGGATGCCCCCATTTTTTTTCCTGGACTTTTCTTTTTGTGTCCAGCGGGTCTCTTTTAAGCAAGTATTTTTTAACTGCGTCTGCGTTCACAGGGGATGTAAAATCTTTGCCATCCATGGTGGACAACAACAAGGCGCCTCCAGAGAAGACCTTCCGAACGCCATATGGACCTTCATAGTTGGGAGTCCATTTGCCCCTGTGATCTGATTGTGGTGGGAGAATCTTTTTCAGCACAAGATCGCCCGTCTGAAAGCTTCGAGAGTGCACCTTCTTGTCGAAAGCTTTCTTCATTCGGCTCTAATACAACCGATCGTATGCGATAGATGCTAGCCTCTTCTCATCCATCAGGTTAAGCTTATTCAATCTGTTCTTTATCCATTCTGCCTCATCAAGCTTGGCGTCGACCAGAACTCTTAAAGAAGGAATCTCGACCTCCAATGGTAGGACAACTTCCATACCATATACTAACGAGAAAGGAGTTGCCCCGGTTTATGTGCGTACCGTCGTACGATAACCGTGAAGAGCAAAGGGTAACATCTCATGTCAATCCTTGTACGTGACAACCATCTTTTGCACTATCTTCTTGATGTTCTTATTAGCCGCCTCGACAGCGCCATTCATCTTCGGCCGATAGGGCGATGAGTTATGATGCTCAATTTTGAAGTTCTGGCATAACTCCTTCATCATCTTGTTATTCAGATTTGAACCATTGTCAGTGATGATTCGTTTGGGCACTCCATATCTGCAGATGATGTCCTTCTTTATGAAACGGGCTACGACTTGCTTTGTAACATTGGCGTACGAGGCTGCTTCAACCCATTTGGTGAAGTAATCAATAGCAACCAAGATGAAACGATGACCGTTGGATGCGGTTGGCTCAATCTTGCCAATTATATCAATGCCCCACATGGAGAAAGGCCACGGAGACGCCATAACATTCAATGGGCACGGCGGCACATGAATTTTGTCTGCATAAATCTGGCATTTATGGCATTTCTTTGCAAATTTGAAATAATCTGACTCCATGGTTAGCCAATAATACCCTGCTCGTAATATCTTCCGAGACATGGCATGCCCGTCGACATGTGTGCCGAAAGTACCCTCATGGACCTCTTCCATAAGCAACACTGCTTCCTTTTCATCCACACATTTCAACAACACCAAATCATGATTTCTTCTGTAAAGCACACCATTTGAGTTCAGATAAAAGTTACCCGACAACCTCCTCAGCGTCTTCTTATCCTGAGCCGAAGCCCCTGGCAGATACTCCTACTTCTTGAGGAAGTTCTGTATATCGTAAAACCATGGCTTGCCATCAGCAGCCTCTTCAATGGAGAATACGAAAGCGGGCCTATCCAGGCGAGAAATGACTATTCTTGGAGCATCATTCCAAAAATTCACTTTATACATTGAAGATAGCATTGCCAAAGCATCTGCCATCTGATTCTCTGCTCGCGGCACATGGTGAAATTCTACTCTATCAAAGAAAGGTAACAATCTCCTTGCATAATCTTTGTAAGGAATTAGATTTGGCTGACGAGTTTCCCACTCTCCCATGATTTGATTAACCACTAGCGCTGAATCTCCATATACATCCAAATTCTTGATTCTCAAATAAATAGCCTCTTCTAGACCCATGATGCACGCCTCATACTCGGCTTCATTATTAGTGCAAGGGAATGTCAACCTGATAATGAAGGGGATACGAGTACCATGAGGAGTGGTAATAATTGCCCTGATTCCACTACCATATGAGTTGACAGCGCCGTCGAATATCATCTGCCACTGAGAACCTTTCTCTGGACCTTCGTCGGGAAACGGCTCTTCACAGTCTTTCGCTTTGAGGAACATGATATCTTCGTTAGGAAATTCAAACTTCATTGGTTGATAATCTTCGATTGGCTGCTCAGCAAGGTACTCTGACAGAACACTTCCCTTGATGGCTTTCTGGGAAACATATTGTATATCGTACTCTATCAGTACCATCTGCCACCTAGAAATTCTTTCTGAGAGCGCTTTCTTCTTGAAGACATACTTGATCGGATCCATCTTCGAAATCAGCATGGTCGTATGATTAATCATATATTGTCTCAAACGTTTGGCAGCCCAAGCAAGTGCACAACACGTTTTCTCGAGCATTGAGTAACGGGACTCACAGTCTGTGAACTTTTTACTCAGATAATAGATCGCATGCTTTTTCCTTCCAGTATCGTCATGTTGACCGAGAACACAACCCATACTGTTCTCAAGAACCGTTAGGTACATGATTAAAGGCCTTCCAGCTACTGGGGGTAGCAATATCGGAGGCTCCTGCAAATATTCTTTTATCTTATCTAATTCTTTTTGACAATTTTCATTCCAGACAACTGCCTGATCTTTCTTTAACAATTTAAACATTGGTTCACACGTGGCTGTGAGATGAGATACGAATCGAGCAATGTAGTTCAATCTCCCCAGGAAACCATGAACCTCCTTTTCTATTTTCGGCGCTGGCATGTCTTGTATAGCTTTTATCTTTGCAGGATCGACCTCAATTCCTTTTTCACTGACAATGAACCCCAGTAACTTTCCGGACCGAACTCTAAAAGTGCACTTATTTGGATTCAACCTTAATTTGAACTTTCTGAGCCTCTCAAGCAGCTTCAAAAAGTTGACCAGATGCTCCTCCGTCTGCAATTTTGCTATCATGTCATCAACATAGACCTCAATCTCATGATGAATCATATCATGAAACAAAGTAACCATGGCCCGCTGGTAGGTTGCCCCTGCGTCTTTCAACCTAAAAGGCATTACCTTGTAACAGAACATCCCCCACGGTGTAATGAACTTCATTTTCTCCATATCTTCTGGTGTCATTTTTATCTGATTATAACCAGAAAACCCATCCATAAAGGAAAATATGGAGTATTGAGCAGTATTGTCAACCAATACGTCAATATGAGGGAGCGGGAAGTCATCCTTTGGGCTCGCCTTATTCAAATCCCTGTAATCTACACACACCCGCACCTTACCGTCCTTCTTAGGTACAGGTACGATGTTGGCAACCCACGGAGGGTAAGTTGTTACGGCTAAAAATCCAACGTCCAACTACTTTTGGACTTCTTCTTTGATTTTTACAGCCATATCTGGTCTTGTCCTTCTAAGCTTTTGCTTGACCGGCGGACATTCCTCACGCAGCAGCAAGCGATGAACCACTACATCGGTGTCAAGCCCGGGCATATCTTTGTACGACCAAGAAAAGATGTCACTATACTCTCGAAGTATCTCGACCAGTCTTTGCTTGATGTCACTCTGTAGCGCAACCCCTATCCGAACATTTCTGACAACTTCTTCAGAACCCAGATTGATAACCTCGATTTCCTCCTGATGAGGCAGAATGATCTTCTCTTCTTGTTTCAAGAGTCTAGCTAGATCTTCAGGTGAGTCTTCATCCTCATCAATCTCTTCTTCAGCTTGATATATCGGTTGATCGAAGTCAAAGCGAGTCATATGAGGTTCTGAATCAGTGTCATCTGCAATAGGAGTCTTGCAATAAAAATGGTTAAATGTTTCAAACGATATGCAAACGAGTATAAACCACATTTCTATTTTATTGTGAAATAAAAAAATAAGAAAGACAGAGATCACAAAATTTGAATGAGAAAAACGCCCTTTGATTAATTGATAAAGCAATGTTCAAACATAAACAATAAGGCCCTGAAATAAAATACCGATATGTTTCGGGTAGAACGTAGGGTAGTACAATAATCGGAAAAAACAAAGCATTACTGTTTTATCGTCACTTGAACGAATTCTTCAATAGACCAGTTGTGCAGGCTCTGTCCTGGAGCACACGACTTGATCCAAGCGTCCATATCACAATCACTATCTCCTTCTTCGTCCGATACAGCATTGATGCGTTCAAAGATAACCCCTCATTTAGTGAACTGCACAGGTCCTTTATAGCGCGGCGCGCTTTACGAGGATGAAGGAGAAGAAAATGACTGGCGGTACCCTAAACCAAACTTGTCTTGCTTGTGGGGAATCTCCAATACCTGGCCCCATCCTTGCACTGCCCCAGTCTGTACCACTGCTTGAGCCTCTTTAAAAGAAGACATGGCCACTTCCAGCGCTTTGCTCATAGCAGGAGACTTATCTTTAATCTTGACTGCTTCAAAGGCCTGACAAAGGGTTTCATGTATTTCTCCGTCCACCTCGACATACTTGAAGGATGATAAGTGGATGACCATTATATCCTCCTCCCCGCACACTGTAACAACGTTACCGCCAACCATATACTTTAGCTTTTGATGCAGCATGGAGGTCACAGCTCCTGCTGAATGAATCCATGGGCGGCCTAATAAACAACTATAGGCTGGCTGGATATCCATAATGTAAAACACTGCATCAAAGACTTCCGGTCCCACCTGAATGGGCAATGTTACCTCCCCAAACACAGATCTTCGGGTTCCATCAAACGCACGCACCACCAAATCACTTGGCGTGCAAATCAATCCCTGCATGTCCAACTTCATTAGGACTTTCTTCGGAAGTACGTTCAAGGATGATCCTGTATCCACAAGCACATGAGACATGACATCCCCTCGGCATTCTAATGATATGTGCAACGCATAGTTATGGTTCCTGCCTCTTGGTGTCAAATCCAAGTCTGTAAATCCCAAGTCGTTCCCTGCATTTACGTGCGCAACAACTCCTTCGAGTTGGTTAACCAAAATTTCTTGTGGCACGTAAGCAGTGTTCAGTATTCTCAATAGTGCATTCATATGCGCCTCAGAATAAAGTAACAACGACAAGATAGATATCTTAGAAGGAGTTTGTTGCAAATGATCGACTATCTTGTAGTTGTTTTTCCGTATCAGCCTCATAAACTCCTCTGCGTCCTTTAACAAAGATTCATTCTCCCCAGACTGAGAAGTTTCCTCTACCACTGGTCTTTTCCCCTTGTCAACCTTATCAACAATCACCTCAAGTGACGAAAAGACCTGGCCACTACGGGTAATGCCTCCTACTCCCACAAGATTATCTATTGAATCCGCAGGAGGACCATTCAAGTCTACTTTATGTCCGTTGCAATACACTTCAGCTCCGTAATTCCACGGAATAGCCTTGGTGCTTTCAAACGGTACGGGACCTGCTTTAGTTATGGTTATCGTTGGTGGTTTTGGCGCATAAATGGTAACAGTCTTGTACAGAATGGAAATTGTTGCAATCTCATCCATTTCTTCAACCACCAACTCTTCAGGCTCTCTTCCAATAGACTGGTCAAATTGTAAAACTCCACTATCCATCATCTTTTGAATACATCTTTTCAACTGCCCACTAGGGATGGAAACGAGGCGGGTCGGGGGCGGGTTTTACTATACCCGCACCCGCACCCGCCTCCATGTAACACACCCGCCCCCGCACCCGCCTCCATGTAACACACCCGCCCCCGCACCCAAACCCAATCGGGGGTAAAATTTTACCGTCCAGACCCGCCCCCAGTAGAGAACGGGTGCGCCCGCCCCGCCCCCACCCGAAAAAAAATTAATTTCTTTTTAACTGCAATAAAAATTAATAATTTAATTAAAAAATTGATTATTTTAATAAATTATTTATTTATTTAATTAAAAATTTAATTAGTAAATGAATATTAATTTGATTAATTTAATTATTTTAATTGCAATAAAGGTATTAATATTTTAATTAAAAATATAATTAATAAATGAATATTAAAATAAGTAAAATAAGAGAATTAAACTAAAATGCATTATTCAGGGGCGGGCGGGTCTTAGTGTCTCCCCGCACCCGTACCCACTCAAACTGGGTTTTCCCCGCTAATTTCGGGGCGGGTCTGAGCGGGCCCTGACGGGTCCGGGTTTTTTTGCCATGCCTACTGCCCACATCCTTCGGGATTAAACAGACACTCAGCATAATTCTCAGCACAACCTGGGAAAGGTGTCTTCAGCTCATTAACACCCGTTATCAATTCCAAACCATCCTCCTCGATAATTGCATTAACCCCTGCTTGGCCATGATTCAGCATGGGATTTTGTACCACATTAGGAACATCATTGGAGAAGTTAATTGCTTTACTGTCAATCATGTCCTGCACCTTATGTTTAAAGGCCTTACAATTATCGATGTTATGCCCCGGGGCACCAGAATGAAACTCACAGCGAGCGTTTGCATCGTACCGGGGTGGAGGGGGCCCAGTCAGGGGAGCCAAAGTTCTTTTCTGAATCAGTTGCAACTGCAACAAAGCTTGCAATAGCTGAGAATACGGCATGGGAGGCACATCAAAATGCCTATTTGTTGCCCGACCTCTATCTTGATATCTTCTGTACCCCTGCTGATTCTGCTGCGGTTGTTATTGTTGCTGACGTTGTTGTTGTTGTGGTTGTTGAACTGCGGGAATTGTAATACTGGCAATCTGCTGTTGCTGCCGATTCTGACCTCTACTTCTCCCACGTGAACTGGACACAAAATTAGTATCTCCTTCTCGTCTCTTGTTGCCGAACACCTTCTTGCCTCCTCCAGATGAGGGCATTTCACCAGCACTTATCTTTCCTAACTTAATACCATTTTCCACCCTCTCTTAGGTGATGATTAAGTCAGAGAAACTGCCCGACATGCTGCTAATGAGCTTCTCATAATAAATGCCTGACAAAGTGGTGACAAACATATCAATGAGCTCACGTTCCACCATAGGTGGTTGCACCCTAGCTGCCAACTCCCGCCATCTTTGAGCATATTCTTTGAAACACTCATTGCTCTTTTGTGAAAGGTTCTGAAGCTGGACCCTGTTGGGAGCAAGGTCGTTGTTATATTGATAATGTTTCACAAAGGCCTCGGCCAAATCCTTCCAACAATGGACATTCACGAGCTCCATGCTCATGTACCATTCCAACGAAGGACCAGACAGACTATCCTGGAAGAAGTGCATGAGCAACTTCTCATCGTCTGAGTAGGCAGACATCTTACGATAGTAGGACCTCAGATGAACTCTCGGGCAGGTGGTACCCTTGTATTTATCAAAGTCTGGGACTTTGAACTTTGGCGGCACTCTCAAGTCCGGGATCAATCCTAGGTTAGCCATATCCAGGCCCATAGAGTTTTGACTTTCAAGAGACTTCATTTTCTCTTCAATCATCTTAATCCTTTTATCAGCTTCAGAGGGTAACTCAGCAGCCACAACCCTTGGCGTAAACACATCTTCTTGATTGTCCTCATTCCAGAGATGATCCATGTTACCATGTATAGCACAAGTGGTGTCATGACCATAACCATTCCCAATAGCATTACCACCATTACCAAGACCAGTGTTATTGAGACCTGCAGCGTTACTGGCACCACCAGCATGGCCACTCCCTCCAGCAATAGGGATGACTAAGGTAGGCATGGAATTATCAGCCCGAGGAGTCTCAATACGAGGAGGGTTAACAATGTCCCCACCATGCAACACACTGTTTCCATCAACACGTGCAATCAAGGGATGCACTAGAGTCCAGAGTTGCTCTTGTCCATTAGCAACTCCTTACATTACTTCCATAAACTGGGCCATACGGTCCCTCATTTTCTGCATCTCTGCTTGCATCTGCTCCATTAATCTCTTCTGGTTCCCCCTAGTTGCGTACCGGTAAGTCGTTAGATCATCAATCCTGAAACACTAATAAACCACAAGAAAATAAGGTTAACAGTTCCGATGCATCTGCAATGCATAAAAATGCAAAAATGCAGACATGTATGTATGCAACAGGGAAATCCCCCCCCCCCCCCCCCCCCGATTCTAGTTTCCAGGAAAAAACACAACAGTGAAGAGCCCTACAGACAAGCATAGAACAGAAACTCCTCATATATAATCCCAGGCCAACAGGCAATGTACAAGCTACAACTGAGTGCAATAAGAAAAAGACCTCAACCAACAAGCCTGGTAATGGTCAGACAAAAAACAATAAGCAACAAAACTACAACAGAAATAAACAAGATAGTCAAGTCGGATGATGAGACCGGAAGTCCTCTAGCAGCTTTAGTATCTCAGGATGATCTGGCCTAGCAAGCAATCCCTAAATAAGTAGCTCCTGCCGGCTAACAGTATGATGTAGACTCTCAACATGGTCGTCCCAAGCTCCTTCTCCAAAACATGCCTCAAGCCTACATCTCTTGGAATCAGCTCTCAACCTGAGATCCTTCAAGTTTGCAATAGCTTCGTTCAACCGGTACTCACTATCTCGTCTAAGTGATGCCTCTGCTGCAATCTCCCCATCTTTGGCATTAAGCTGCGCCTTCAACTTGTTGATCTGTAGCTTTAACCTGTCTTCGCGCTCTTTGTTGTTGGTGAGCGTGGCATTCCATTGGTTCTCAAACTTAGAAATCCTCAAATAAGCTCTATCCAACTCTTCCTTCTTAGTAGTAAGAACACTGTTAACGGCCTTGAAATCCAAACCCAAACACTCCCTTAAACCAGTCTCCTTGGTCAGATCCATACCTAGTTTGTTTACAAGCTCGGTTTGTTTCTTGAAGGAATGAACAACACCAATCTTCTCACTTCGAAGCTGAATGATTTCTTTCTCCAATTTCTCATTAGCCTTTCTCAACTCTTCCTTCCCAAACAGTACCTGATTGTATTTCTGAATGTCTACTATAGTGGGTTCCTCTATCATGAGAGGATACAGAGGTGCAACTAAAGGAAAAGGCATCAGAAACTTCACAACTCTATCATGAATCCAAGTCAAGTAAGAGTCATATGATCGGCTATTACTCTTCCCCAAAGCTACTTTTCCTCTCCGATGAATGTTGTTCCAAGCATGTTCAAGTCTGCCTAAAGTCTCACCCTCCAATAAACCGGTGAGATACAGAGATTCCTGTATCTCTTCTTCTCTAGGAAGATCCCTCAGCACGTACCCAAACTGTCTGACCAGAAGAGAAGGGTTATAGTTGATGCAACCTTTCCTTCCGACCAAAGGGACGTTAGGAAATCCACCACAACTATAAATAATATATGTACCAAGCATGTCTCAATCAAACCAAATAATGTTCTCTGCAGATAGACCCATCAACCTCTCCGACCACTCTGAAGTACTAGCAGTGACAACAAACGGACCCGTCTTGGGCATATGACTAGCAAACCATGCGTACAACAGAGGAACACAGCAAGCTACATTCTTTCCCCTTCGTTTCTCATTCTTGTAGTGAACAGAATGATAAGCATCTCCAAGAAGAGTAGGCACTGGGTTTCCTGAAGCCAGGATATGGAACACATCTACATCCACGAAGTCCAGAAGATTAGGAAACAAAACAATGCCATATATACAAAGAGCCAGGATGGCGCTAAATACGATCAACAACCATCCTTAGCGCACTGCTGAGCTTTCTCAATTAAGCAAGGCAAAGGAAAACCATATATTCCAAGTCTTTGGATCATCTTCCCATCTAACTCTGAAGCCTAAAGATGCAGAATAGTGGCGAGCTTAGCCAGATCAGGCTTAGCATCAACATGGACAAACGACATCTGATCCAGAATGGGTACCCCTAACAGCTCAAAATACTCCTCTAGGGTAGGAGACATAGTCAGGAAAGACGAAGCATCTCAACTGGGCATCATAGATCTGTAGGAGAGCATAGACACCACTGATCTCATATGCAGAAGGCTTACAGACATATCTCAATAACCTCCCATAAGACTTCCTGAAATCTTCCATTACTGCTTTATCACCTAAGGCAGTCAAACTCAACATAGAACTGACGTCTGGAGCCGGAAACCTGTAGACCACTGTACTCTTCAAGGGCTCCATAGAAAGATCAATAGAATCGGGAAGGAAATATGCACCTGCAACACAAATACATGTTAATGAAATGCAGATGAAAATGCAAATGCAAATGCACACAAGGGATCAAGACTGTTGTGCTGTTGGTCGAGAAGAACCAGCGCTCCGCCTTAGCAAGAACAAAGTACCGACAATAGGACCCACTGTTACGTAGATTCACACTGTAAAGAACCAGAGTATTCTGAAAGCCAAGGTTTCCTGCATAACCCAATCCCTCTCACAGGTATGGACTTATCCACTGATAAGGTTTGGCATCCTATGTGTTTGTCAACGTCACAGACTTTCATGAAATGATGATACATTCACCATTTCTGGTTTAGCATCATAATATCTTGAAGAGGCCTCACTTAGCTGACTCACAAATGATCGGTCCCCAGAGTCGACAACTCTCAAATCCAAAATTCCAACCGATCCTAAGGATCTGAAGGAAAATCATCAAAGAGAATCTCGTCCGAGCGTGAATTTAATGGGGAACTGTATCTGCTAAGCAAACAGGCCTCCCACTAATCTCCACTACTAATGCTAGGTTTGTACTCAAGCCTGGGTATGGCTTATCACTCATCGGAACTTCCCTCCCCACAACACAGCAATAATGACATATGATGCTGAAAATAAATGCGGGAAAGTAAAATGCAAAAGTAAATAAAGCACACATGTACAACACCTAAAGATAAACAGACAAGCGCTAGGATTGACTCGCATAGGGAACCAGGTTGTTCCCCAGCAGAGTCGCCAGCTGTCGCAACTGCGAAAAACACCCGGCGGAAAACAGAAGAGTCGCCACCTTTTGTTATTTATCCCAAAGAGAGGGAAAGAAAACGATCGGAAAAACTTAACGAAAAGGGGAAAGACAAGGTCATTGCAACCAAGTCTGGATTCGGGAGTCGGTTACGCAAGGGGAAGGTATTAGCACCCCTCATGTCGGTCGTACTCGACGGGATCCACGCTTTGTTGTCTATCTAAGAGGGTGATCAATCTATCTAGCCAAAGGTCTTAGGGACAAAAGAAAAAGAAAAGCGAGACTCGACAAAGCATCGCCGTTTTGTGCCTATGTATTCCCTTGTGCAATGAGAAAGTCAGAGTCAACGTAGTTCGGCTAACTACGGATGAAGGGGGGAAGGTTTCTCGCCAAGACATCGCATCTTATGCCTACGTACTTTCATCTGGTATGAAAGATCAGAGCAAATATAGTTTGGGCTAAAAGGACCACAGGTTTGTTCAAAAGTTTTTAGGCCCGAGTAGGGTTAACAAGTAGTTCTAGCAGTTGGTGTATGCAGCTCGACCATTGGAGACTTAGGCATTACCGTTTGGAATAGAACTAAGAGTTAACAATACTCTTTTATCTAAAAAGATTTTCCTGATTAAGATCCCGAAGGATGAAAAATATTTGAAGTGTTTTGTATTTTTTAGAGAAGAAGTGTTTTGAATTTGAGTGTTTATAATGTATGTTGTACTAAAGTCTAAAACCTAGGATTGAATGCGTCGTATATCGTCCTAAGGACGTATACTAAACACTCTAGGAAATTGAGAAGTGGCCCCCCAATCACCATTTCCCAAATATAAGGCCCATGGCACAACATCCATTATCTTTATTAAGTGTATTAAGATTGTATGAAGATGAGAAGAGAAGAAAGGACCACTAATGGGAGACTAATCAATTCTAAAAGTTATCATGCAAAGTGAACTTAAAGTTGGGATACAAAAGGGAACTACCTAATGTTATCACGCATGGTTTGAACTTAAAGTCTATCATAACCTCAGGAGGTTAGAGAACTTATGGGGAGCATGGCAAAGAAAAGCCAAAGAAGAAGAAGAAGAAGAAGAAGAAGAAGAAAGAAAATGCAAATGAAAAATGCAAACATAAGATGCACAAGTAGAATGAAAGTGGGAGGAAAATAGTGTAGGGCAGTAGCCTCCATAAGCTCATCTCAACCAAGCATGCACAGGTGAAAAAACAAAGAAGAAAGGAGAAGAAGAAATGCACAAGAGGCAATCACACAAAAGGGTGCAAGCAAATCACATATGGAAACATTAAATGGAAGCAACAAAGGAAGCACACAAATGAACAAGCAAAACCAAATGTTATGACCTAAAAATGAGCAAGCATCATCCTTAACATGTTGGCAACATGAATCAAAAGGCATTAAGAGCTCAAAGGATCCAAAGATGTCATCTCCAAGGCAAACTAGGTCAATGTGTATGTATGAACCTCCCTTGGAGGTAACTTGACTTGCAAGTTACCTCAAAATTATGAAAATGGTTCAAAAATGATCAAATAAAATGCACAAGGTACCCAAACACGTTGGCAAACAGAGTCTAAAAGATCACAATCAAAATCAATTCACAACACCACCAAAGAAATTGATTCACTAGGGTGTCCCATTGTGAATGAGGATTGTCGAGGGTCAAAGGAAATGCAATAAAAGTCAAACCAAAAGTCAACCAAATAGGGGGAAAATGGTCCTCAAAAATTGATCAACTCATCATGGATATAAGGATCAATTTTCAGTCATTGGATCAAAAAGGAAATGCTAAAACAAAATCAAGAACAAACCATGTCAAGAAATAAACCCAATAGAACACTTCCAATGATTAATTTCATTTTTTAATTGAAAAATAAACCAAAAATAAAATAAAATAATTCTAAAAATAGAAGACATCTTAAAATGTCTAAAACATATTTTTCTGGATTTTTATCAAACTTGGAAGCATTTTAATTGGAATTATTTCAAAACAGATACAAAATAAAAATGAAAAGAAAATAAAAAGAAAAAAGAATAAAAGCACGGTGCCAATAGCAGCTGAAACATGCACAAAAATAGTGGGCCTCAAGCAAAGGGGGTGTGAAAAGCAGTCCAAGCTCAGGTCCAAAGGGCGTTGAAGTCAAATGGATTGGGTGTAGCGCACAATCATGGTAAGCTAGGCCAAGGACGGATCTCTCACGTCCATCTTAATCCAATACCAAATCAATGGTCAAGATGAAGGCTGCTAAATGCAGCGTTTTATTAAAGGGGTCTTAGATCTAATCTCAGACGTCCACTTTAACAAATTTAATGGTCTCGATTTAAAATAGAACTAGGTCAAAAAGTAAACTAAATCATAACCATCCAAAACAAGTGAGTCAAACAGATCCAACGACCATGAGCACACCTGGGATCTAAAACATGAAAACGGAGGAAACAAAACCAGAGGGCCGAAAACACTGTTCTGTTCGTCTTCTCCGATGAAGCTCCGGCAAGGCACACACAAAACTCAACCAAAACATACAAAATTTAGGTCAAAAAACATCTACATCTCACGTAGATCACAAATATGCAATTAGTTTTCATTTTTAGTTAACACACAAGCCAAATCAAAGAGAAACAGATTGAAGCTCCAAACAAAAATCATCATCAATGCCAGTCCATTTTATTTATAATTGATTTACACAATTCCTAGGTCTGAATCATGCAAAAATGGCGTGATAAATCATCACAAACAGAGAGAAAAAATGATTTGAAGGTTACCTAGTGGAGAGCTTCCACTGAGCCTTCTACACTTGAAGAAGCTTGATGAAACTCTCTAGAATCACTCAATGAAGCTTGCTAGAGATGAATTTGAGCTTGAATTGCTTTGAGAAAGCTTGAATCTCCTTTCACGATTTTGAAATTTTGTTCTCTTACTCCAACTGTGTTCTTACTTCTAGGTCACAAAAATGCCTCTCCCTTTGCTCAAATTTTATCTAGACAATTCATATGATGGATATGTGAGGTAATGGAGGCCCAATTGCAGCTCAATTGGGTGAATTTTAGAAATGCCCAAATTCAAATTGCTATGCTCATTCACACGTGAGGACTCACTCAATTCCCTTGTTTTTTCATCCAAAATGCTTGCCGGTAATTTAATCTGATCATGTGGATAGGATTTAAGCCTTGAATTGATCACATGGTGGAGATTGCATTGCAACTTTTTCACTTGAAATGGCAAATGAAAACCACATGAAAATGGTACCAAAACTGAAATTCAAAGTGTGCATCTTGTTCACTACATCTTTGTGACTCAAAAAATGTATAAGCATGTCTTGAAATGATTAGGAATCAAGTAATTGCAATTTCCCCCTTTTAAGCTTTCTTCATGGAAAAGTTTCATACCAATTCTTCAATTCAAACCAAATCAATGACAACTTGATGTTTGGTTGAGCAAATGAACCCATTTGGAGCACATTTGATGTTGGAAATATTTTCACTTGAAGTGTGTAAAGTGGTGAAATGGACCTATAATGAAAATGACATGTAATCTTACTTTCCCAAAATACCCCTTCCTTGTAAGCCTCATAACTTGAGTTCTACAAATCAGATGAAAGACTTCTACTACTCTTTGGAAATCTAAGATCATGAGGAACAACTTTCATGTTTTGGTCAAGGTGAGGAGAAACATCCTTCTAGGTCAAAAGTGGCTTGGAAGCTGGTTGACTTTTGTTGACCAAAATCACATTCATCTGAGGACCTGTAACTTGTCAGCATCATAACTTAAGTTCTAGAAATTAGATGAATGACTTATAGTACTCAAAAGAAAGCTAAGAACATGCTCTACAAGTTTCATGTTGGGGTCAAGATGAGATGAGACTTGTATCTTGAGATAAGTGGTCTTGAAAGTGGGCACTAAACAGGGGATTTTACACTGAGAACCCTAATTTAGTAACTTCTCACACTCTTAATTCTTCTTGATTTGATATTGAAATGATATATTAGGCATTTCAACACAACATTACATGACCATATAGACTTGGAATTGAGTCTTAATCTCCTTTAATTTCACAAATGACCGAGGGTTGACCAGATGAAAACCCTAGATGCCACACCTTTGACTGTGGCTTCTTCCACATGACACAACAACTTGAACAAGCTCCAACATGGCTCTCAAAGCACTCAATGATCTCTCCTAACATCCCATATCCATAATTATGAATTCACAGTCCTCTGATGATCTTCCACTGGCCTCCAAGTTAGGAGATATTCCACATACATCCATCAACCCTTTCACCAGACTTTGATCACTTCCTGGTGACTTGATGATCATTCATGCTTGAGTAACATCCCTTGCTTAGGCTCAACACTCTGAGTAACCTCCTCTTTCTATGCACGACCTCTTGATCCCATGTTCAATGAAGAACTCTTGATCCCATGTTCAATGAAGAATGCTATGCAATGCAAATGCTAGAAGAAAAATGAAATGAAACATAAACCAAGTTAAGAAAAGGTTGGTCAAATTTTAGGGTGCAACAGTATGACAACTCGCCTTTATGTATTTCCCTTGGGACCACTTTGGAGTTGTACCTCATGCATCCCTCTGTTTCGCATAGATTTCTCTAATATGGACAACATTATGGGTTTCGTCGACCAGGTCAATTTCACATCTAAGCACTGCCTCATTTTCCTCTTCATTGAACTAATATCGCCTCCATGTGGGCGTATCAATTCTGACAAGAAACTTGGTGTCATCTTCATATACCAATTTGAATGGAGTTTCTTTAGTAGTTGAATAAGGAGTGATGTGATATGCCCATATTAATTTGTGGAGTTGTTCTTCCCAAAGCCCATTGGCTTTGCCCAACATTTTCTTTATCCCGCCCAATATTACTTTGTTTGTCGACTCGGCCTTCCCATTTTCTTGTGGGTGGAAAACTGAAATGAACTTTGTTTGACAGAAATCGACCACAATGGAGTTAGTGAATTAAATACCATTATTTTAGATGATAACCCTTTGTAAATCAATCATGCACATGATCTGATGCCAATAGAAGTTTCAAACCTTTTCTATTGTGATTTTATAGACAACTTTAAGTTATATCCATTTTGTGAAGTATTCTACTCCAACAACTAGAAACTTCAGTTGGCCATGCACCAACGAGAAAAGGCCTAGGGTGTCCACGCCCCATTGGTAAAATGGCCATGGTGACATGAAATACTAAAGGATCTAGGTTAATTTATGATGTAGGTTTGCGTGTTTCTGAGACTTGTCCCATTTTCTAACGAGTTTTGAACTATATTTCATCAGGATGGGATAATAATAGCCTTCCCTCAGCAATTTATGAGAAAGTGTTCAAACGCCAATGTGATTACTAAGTTTTCCTTGATGGACTTATGTGAACACAAAGGCAATTTCGTTTTCCCCTAGGCACTTAAGCATGATGGCAACCTTTCCTATCTTATAAAGCTTCCCATAGATATGCTTTGTTGCATGTTTTTAGATCTTTTTTTATTATGTATCATATGATTGTAGATAGAATACTATAGGTGTCATCCAATTGGTGGTATGGGAGACTTCAAAAGTATTGGTATATTATGCCTCAATATTAGGGGCGACAAGAGTTTCTTAAACTATTATTGGGTTATGTCTTTCTCTTGTTGTGCCAGAGAGCTTGGAGAGAAGGCCATCCATATAGTTCTGCTCCCTGGGAACATATGTTATCTCAAAAGCTTTCAAACATTCAGATAATTTACGTACCTTATTCCCATATATAATGACATGAGGCTCCTTTGTCTGATATTCTTAGACGACTTAATTTACTACCAACTATGAGTTGTTTTTGACTTTGATGCTTAAAGCGCACATCTCAATGACGAGTACCATGTCAACGATGAAGGCTTCATACTCAGCATGGTTTTTATTGGCCTTAAACTCAAACTTCAAGGACTACTCGATCAGAAGGTTATTTGCCCCCTCAAGTTTTATGTCGGCACCACTTCGTTTCAATTTCGAGGCGTCATCCACATATAGGATTCAAACATGGGGAGTCTCGTTGTCTGTTGGTGAACTAAACTCCGCTAGAAAATCAGTTATCACATGCGACTTGATACTACTTCTAGGTATATATTGGATATCGTATTCAGATAAATTAACTACTAAGGTTATCATTCTTCCAGCAAGATCTGGCTTCTTCAGAACTTGGAAAATGAGGTAGTTATTTTCACCATGACACAAATTCCTTGAAAGTAGGGTATAAGTTTCCTCATAGTTATCACAACCACCATAGCGACCTCTTGATCTTCTGGTATATGTCCTTGGGGCCTTTAAACACCTTGCTCACGAAGTAGACAGGTGACTCAACTTTATTTTTCTCTTGGACTAGCACATAGCTCATCAATTGGTCAGTGACAGATAGATATATAGAGAGAGATGTGTGTCTATCTGTGGGTGTGTCAATATGGGCAACATTTGCAAAAAGACTTTCATATTGGATAAGGAATCCTCACACTTGTTTTTCAATTTGAACTTCCTCTTCTTCTTCAAAATGGAAAATAAATGAAATTTCTTGTCACTTACATAAGAAAGAAAATAGACTAGGGAGGCTAAGCGCTATGTTAGTTGTTGAACCTCTTTAATATTGGATGGGCTTCTCATGTTGATGATGGATTGACACTTGTCTGGATTTTCCTCTACCCCTCCCCTAACTAACATAAATCCTAAGAACTTACTCGTCTGCACGCCAAAAGACCACTTGACAGGGTTCAAGCACATTTTATATATCTTGATTGATTCCAGTATGTCTTCTAGGTCTGAAACATGCCTTTCCACTTATGATATCTTCATAATCATATCATCGATGTAGACTTCTAGATTCAACACTATCTATTTTGAGAATACAATATCCAATAGCCTTTGATAGGCGGTGCCTGCATTTTTCAGTCCAAAATGCATGATATGGTAGTAGTAGTTACCATGGTTGGACATGAATTCCAATTTTAGCGCGTCCATAGGATCCATCTTTATCTGATTATAGCATGAGTAGGTATCCATAAAACTCAATATTTTGTAATCGGAGGACCAATAAAATAGCCAGTCAATATTAGGAAGCAAATATGGATCCTTAGGGCAGACGACATTTAAGTTTGTGAAGTTGACACATTTTCGCCTTTAATGTTGTATGTGAAGTTGACACATATTTTCTATTTGTTTGACGACTTCCAGAATAAAACCATATTGGTCATCTAGGATGGGTATTTAACCTCAATTATGAAGAATTTCTCAGTTTAGGAACTTCTTCATCAACTGTTGTCTGCCTCTCCTTGCTCACCTTGCGCTTCCTCTAAGATATTGGCTTCATGGTGGAATCAATTGTAAGTTAATAGAAGACTACCCTAATACCTATTTTGGGCATGGCAGCAGGTGCCCAAGTGCTTAAGTCAACATTTCTCTTTAATAGAGCGATGAACTTCTCCTCCACGGCTTCAGACAGGGAAGTTCCTAGCTTTGTGACTTGGAAGTCTTATGGCCTAATTTGGACCTCCTTTTGGTCCTCTTTGGAAATGAGTCATTCATTCTCCGCCTCTAGTTTAGGATATAAATTTGTAGCATCTATTTTCTACACGTCTGGCAATGGAATGGTGATTGTGGCCATCTCCTCCCTTCTTATTTCCACACTACTTTGATAATATTCTTGGGCAATCTCTTGGTCCCCATGGACCACCCCAACTCATTCTCTAGGTAGCAGGTACTTCATGCTCAAATGTAGGGTGCCCATGAAAACTCCTAAAAGGTTAAGGGTGGGCCTCCACATGATGACATTATAAGGTGACGAGGCAATTACTTCAAGATATATGATCTTGATTATCTTTGTGATTTCCTTCAACCTATACATCGTCTAGAGTGTTATATGGCCTTTCACATGTATTTGCTTACCTGACAGACCAACAAAGAAGCCTTGGAATGCTCAGATGTCATCTGACTCAAACCGAAGCCTCTCAAAGGCGTTCCACAATAGGACGTCTGCTGAACTTCTGAAGTCAATCACGTCCCAATTATCATATTGCACCGTGATAACCATGGGATCATTTTTATGAGGGAGGATGCCAATGACATCTTTGTTGGAGAAGGTGATTTTGGAATTCGACTCCTTCTCCAAGCCTGTTTCAGGATCAGCGGGTATAATGCTTGTCATCAAAACCTATATGGGATACTTCCGGCAGGAAAAGTTGGATTCTCCGCCACCGATAAATCCCTATGCAATGGTGTTGACTATGATATCTAGACTTTATTCCATCATCCTCATGGAGAAGGTGATGAATGTGATTGGTGATTGATAAAGAGTGTGTCTCAGGTTAGTTTTATCGAGACCTAAGATGGGTGCCAATTGTACTTGCTAAAATGTATAATAAGGGTAACCCTGTATTTGAAGAGTAGTATGTGATGTTTAAGGTTGTTAATGTTGCTTAGAGCTTGCTCACGCAGAGTAATGATAAACTTTGTAACTGTGGTTTCTAGGTGAATAGTTTATTTCCCTTTCTCAATCCTAGAACTGAGATATTTATAGAGACCCCTTAAGCCTGGATCCTTGGACTTAAGAACAATTATTCTATCTCCTCCTTTAAAAAAGTGGAATAAATGAGAATCGTTTTCTCCTATAATTATAAGGGATACAATTCTTCTTCTTGACTGACTCATATATTACGTTAGTGTAGATGGTCACGTCATCCCCACGTTCCTTGGACAGGTGGACCGTAAAAACTGTGTTGAGTAGCCCAAGCCCAACTGTGATATCTTACAATAACACTCTATCGACATAGGCGTAACATTGGTACTCATCAACATTCCTTCGAACAATGTCATCATAGTACTCGCTCATCCCTAGTGGGTTAGCTCCGTTTCCTCCCGGTCTTATTTTTTTTTTGTCTAACAAACTTATCCTAATACAAATTACAATTGTAAACATCATTGATAATCTAAATATTAAGTTAATGTGATTTGAATTAAAAAAAGTGAAGTTAATATATTTTCAAAATAAATTTAATTCATAAAATATTTTTGCTCTTAACAAATTAAGTTTTTGATATCATAATTTTCACATTCCAATAAATCTAAATAAAAAAGTTCATGATATCAATCGATCTTTTCTTTTGATTTGTAATAGTCTCTCCTTAATTTTTTCAATGTATCTTTATCGATAAAGATAATATATTTTATTTGTTTTTGAGAAAAACAAAAACAATAAAAATGTTTAGTTGGTTTTATTTTTAAATGTTCTTATTTATGATATGTTTACTAATTTTTTTTTTGTCTATAATATATCTTTGAATTTTTTAACAATTTAAGTTTAATTCAATTTCTCTCTCTTACACACAGACATATTACAATTTGTAAATATATATATATATATATATATATATATATATATATATATATATATATATATATATATATATATATATATATATATATATATATATATATATATATATATATATATATATATATATATATATATATATATATATATATATATATATATATCTCCTTCAAGCGTGTGGTTGGTCTGGAATGTCAACACTTACTCCAATCAACCGGAATCCATTCACATTCTCTTGTGCTAACAAGTAAATTTATTTTTAAAACGTGTATATCAATGATGTTTCTTTGTAACTTATTTAATTGGGAAATGTTTCTTAGTAACTAATTTATTTGTGTCTCTTTTTTTTAGGTGGTCTGTTCTGGGAATGAATTACCAAAGATGGCCCAGGAACTCAATAATCATCTACCGCAACCTTATAGAACACATTGGGGCAGATGATGTAATTTATCTACCAACGATGTATCATTACTTTGTCTATTTAATAACCACATACTTTTTTTTATCATTAAATCTATTATTAATGTAGTTTGTCTGAATGTCATACGAGGGTCTCGACCATCAGCCTAACGCCAATGATGTTGCCGTGTGGACAGCTAAAACAACTATCATTCGGTTCACTACAGTGGAGATGCACCAAAGTGATCGGGTGAAACTGCAGTTTAGGATGCATTAGGATATTCCAGTCGCTCCGACGTCTTTGAGAGACTGACATCAACTTAGAATGGATACATAATGGAGTGTAAATCATTGGAAGGACTTTGCAAAAGAGTTGTGTTTGCATTGGAAGAATCGACATCAAACACCATGTTATACCAACATCCAACTATGCCTACCTAATTGATCTTCCAAAACCGCAACTCATACATGCCACCAACCCAATCACAACAACAAGAACCTTACCCCTACCGCCTGCCTCCCGAAACCGGCACCACTTCTGCCTATAGCCCTGATAACTCTTTCGACCTTACCTCATCCACCTATAACCCCAATAACTCTTTCGATCCCACACTAGCTAACTATAACCCCCCACGAATGAACACACAATCTTCCTACCATCAAAATATCTATCCATTTTTTGACTACCAAACCCCACAACAATCATTGCATCGTTTCCAAACTGATTCGATGTACCAAATCGGACAACCATACCATTCACACCTGATCCAACCTCCCCGTCCCAACTACGAAAGCATGAGCATTGAACTAAATTACGGTAGCCCCCAACTATTGGGATCAAATGCTTCAAAATTTATCTGATACATCGGGGTCATCTCAACAAATACCTCTTTCACAAGTCAACACGCAAAGGCCAAATACACCTCAACAAGCTCGTGGTAGACCTCGACGTCGCGCGAATCCTCCCCAATGTGGAATCGGTAGTCATTTTGATAGAGCCGATCATTGATTTTCCTTTTTTCATATGTTGTACACTATTTTCGCTTTTTTATATTATAAATATTATAATTTATTATTTCTTTCCATTATTTTTTTAAAAAACAAAATGTTAATTAATATAAAAAAAATGACGAACTGAGACGCCATATGGTATGGCGTCTCCTCTGCAATTATAGGACACCTTTGTATGGTGGCGCCATATAAGATGACGGCTTGGTGCATCACTTCACCTGTCAGTCATTTTATATGATGCCTCGATATTGATTCATAGTTACTTTAAATTTTTTTTTGAAATTTCCTACTAAAATGGTATTTTGTTGAAAAGAAAATTCTAATATATTCATACTATAAGGATGCTATAAAAATAATTTTTGGGCGACAGTAATTATAATTTCTAACCCTAAACTATGATATTAAAAATTAAAATCGAAATTTGAGTGACAAAACGAACAACCTGTTCTAGAAGCTTCTTCCAATTTCCCCCTTTCGGTGTCTCTAACGGTGAAAGAATAATCTTTTAACAAATCGAAAAATTCAATCTCTCTCTATCTTCTTATCTACGAAAAGAACGATAAAATTCTGCAGAAATTGCAATTGGGTATGGCGGGAAGAGAAGTTCGAGAATACACCAATCTTACCGACCCCAAAGGTATAATTCTTCTTCATTTTTATTTTTTTCAATGTTTATAAGATCGTTGTTGTCTAAAGTTTTGATTTTTCATGTGTTTGAGTTACTGGGTATGTGTTAATTTGACAGATAAGAAATTGGGTAAAGGAAAAGATAAGATTGATGATGAGGATGTTACTTTCCAACGTATGGTTGCAAAGGTTAGCGCATTGATTCACCTTCTGTTATTTTCTTTTGTTTATGATAATAATTTTGGTACTTATTTACTACTGCAATCGTTTTTTCTATAGTGGAAAGAATTTTTATAGTTATGTTGTTATTGTTTCATTGGTACCTAATGCTAAGGGCTCAATCTTTCGCCTGAGGAGATATCAGTGCTGTTAATTGTTAGTGGAAAATAGCAATTTGTTTGAATTCTGCTACGCCAAAGCACCGCAATAGCTGCTAGCTGATAACACTCCGTGCTAAATAGTATATTGCAGAACATTACCAAATTACCAATCTGTTGAAATTCCGCTACGACATACTATTTGGCAACACTCGGAGATGCTATGGGAAATGAAAAAAACAAACATAGTTTTTGTGATACTAGGAGACCATTCTTTGATTGTCCATTGAGATATAGTTTAATTGTTGTGTGGAAAATGAGATAGGTGGTTTAGAATAAGCTTTGTAGTTTGTAAGTAGCTCCTTTGAATTCCTCTATTAAAAATGTAGCAAATCGGAGCTCTGCTTATTCTTGTGATTACATTCAATTTATTCATTTTTCAAACTATTACTGGTGTCGACATGTCAGTGTCGTGTCCGACATCCATGTCTGTGGTGCTTCAAAGTTTGTTAGGGGGAGGGGGAATTGGTAACCACTAGGATTATTAAACTCTGGACCCCCTTAATATGCCTTCAGCATCCCAACTCATAGTCATACCATTTAGGGACATAAGTTCTCATATGATAAGTGTTTATTGAATAACTGTTACCCCCGTTTTTTATTATAAGTCGTTTTGGAAAAAAAATTTGTACCAAAATATAAATTACTTTACATTACCAAAGAATAATTAATGTTATTTTTCCTATTATACCCTTAAAAGTTTATTATTATCTCTCTTTTCAATTATGTAAATTTATCTTCTCCATGTCATTAATGAAACTTTGTAAAAACATTCATAATTTCTCATTTTCATACAATAATTATTACTTTTCTTAATGTGTGAAAAGTCTCAAACGACTTATAATAAAAAGTAGTATATCATGTTGTTTACCCAAATGCTCCCGATGTCTATCTTTAAAGTTTTAAAATAATTTTTCTAGCAATACGAGGGATTATTCTGATAACGTGCCCTGACAGGGATCCTGGCTTCCTGTATTGGCTGGCTGATGCAAGCAGATGCAAGAGGTAGCTGGGGAGCGTGGAGGTTATCTTCATGGACGAGGCGGTACCACACTTAGTCTCTAGATTTTGTGTATTCCTGTGCTGTTTGTGCTTCCTCACCTCTTGCTTTTATCTGCTGTTCCTATATTATATATATTAGACTTGTTGCTCTCTTTTAAAATTCAAGTTTGCAGCATTGGACAGTGATGATCTACTATATCTCAAGGAGCAAATGGAAGCTGAGGAGGATGCAGAGCGCCTCTTGCGTCGTACTGAAAAACGAGCATTTGCCGCTTTTAAGATATCCTTTTGTGCTCATTACTACAGATAATATTCCTGTGTTTCCTTCCCCTTCATCTAGGGGGTCAGACAGATGTTTATGTTCCTAGAATCTATTTATTTTTTCGTCTATAATCATTTCTTCTGGAAGTTGTATATATATTATTTTGTTTCCTTTACCAATGGATACAGAGCAGCAAGTTTAGCAGATTCTTCACCTGCATCATTACCGTTACCGTTACGTGTTGAGCCAAAACCAAAGAGCGGGATTAGGTTGATTTTTTGATCTTCTTCCACTCCAGCTTACCCCTGTGCTTGTTTTCTGGCTTCAATGTTATTCATGATATCTATATTTTTTGCAATACAGGCAACAAGATCTGCTGAAAAAAGTTGTTGAGATTAAACCTAAGCGACCAAGGTCTGAAAGCAATAAGCCAACACAAGCTCCTAGTGATACTTCTATTACAAATCACGGGCGTGATCGTGATAATTTGAAAGAAAATGATCAGTTTTTATCAAGACCAAAAAAATTTGAGGAACACCCTACAGCGGGGATGCATGACGGTGAAACTAAGCCTAAGGTTGATAACTCTGGCGGCGGGGGATTACTAGGCCTGGCGTATACTAGCTCAGATGATGACGATGAATGATTGACAATACTTTGGATAGCACAAATCACTTTTTCAGTCATTGTCTTTGTAGTTTTAGTACAAAATGCATGGTTTATTAAGAGGAAGTATTGAATTGTAATGAAGATGTCTAAAAAAAGTTTTCCAATGCATGAAACATTTAGGAACAAGGTTGTAAAAGAAGAAAATGAAGAATTAGAACATTACTATACAAGTAGAATTAAGATACAATTTTGTAAGTGTTCATTAAATCTTAATGTGCCAATTTTGTTTTTCTTATATTCCAATGGTTAGTAGAAATGAAAACTATGCTTAACTGAATTTTTTGTAAGATATTTGATGGGTTAAATCGAAATTTCTTTATATTTAATTGAGTCAAAATTTGATTATTGTATAAGTGTGACAAGTAGTTATAATGCTGTTGACAAAGTGCTATAAAAAATGTGTGATGCACGTTCAGTTCAACCATTAGATTAATCTAGATAGCGGTGGCAAGATGCCTTATTCCAAAAAGGAGACTGCTTGTCGAAATGCTTCTTAAATTTTGGAGATGTATTTTCAAATGCACCTATGTTTTAAGTCAAAACGTTAAATTTAAGCTACATCAATATATTTAATAAAAAATAATTCAAAAATACATTTTTGAAATATTTCAATACACATCTCATGCATCCTTCTCTAAAAGGATCCTTTTAAAGATAGATTGGCCCGGAGATGCATCTACGTATATGTATATATGGAGATGCATCTTTGTTATCAGACAAAACAAAAAATGTTAAGTTTGTTTTATTGATGTTCAGATAAAATTGAAGTTATAGTAAATGTATACTATGATGAACATTAAATTATACAATCGATATGCAAAAAATGACATATATAAATTCAGATGGTCAAAATAAATCGTCAACCGATACACTATACAGTCGAATTAAATCAAAATAAAATATAATTGATATTAAATTCAAAGTACAAATATTATATACTAATGCATACGACGGACTCGAGCTTCCCAAAAATTCAAAGTACAATTGATTTAGTGTCTAATTCAGAAATCTATTGAATTATGGTGCATCCGGAGACGTGTCTCCGAAATCTAGAGTATTTTTGTATTTTTACGTGGTGTGCTAGTAATCATATGGTACATTAAGAAATTTTCAACCAAAAAAAGAGACAAACATAGTTAAATGTGCGAGTCTAAAATCTTGACTATTCTTGTAGGTGTTTGAAAAAAATGGGACATGATGGGTAGACATTAAAAGATACGGGTCTAAAATTTTGATTTGCCAATAAAAAAATACAGACAAAACGGATATATGCGAGCTGAAAAAAAAGAATACAGATAACACAGATGTCTGGCAGATTCGTTTTAGAAAAAACAAAACAAATATAATTGAAGGCGTGAGTTTAAAATTTTTATCAGTTTTATAGGTATTCAAAAAGATATTGGGACATAACGGGTAGACATAATAGAATATGCGAGCCTAAAGTTTTAATTTGCCGTTAAAAAAATCAGACAAACAAAATGAACATGTCCAACATACCCATTGTGTAAAATACAGAAAAAAAAACAGACATTTCTGGTGGATCCATGCTATCTTGCCACCACTAAGTCTAGATGCTCTTAATATATGAATGAAATAAGAAAAATGGCTTGACAGCTACTACAGCCTTTATTGTAGTTGAGATTTGATGCAGCAAATTCTTACGGCCACACAATGACAGTGGCATGCTTGATGGAAAAACCAATCTCAACTGTTGCATTAGTGTAACAGTCAAAGTCAAAGGTGAGAAAACTAAATTAACAATCATTTTAATTTGAATGATTGCTACTTTTATATTTTATAATGTCCTATTTATAACTTAGGCTACTAAAAACAACTTAGCATTAAATAATAAATATATATGAATTATACATTGATTAATTAATTAATTAATTAATTAATTATATATATATATATATATATATATATATATGAAAAATTTAAATTTGGACGAGGAAATCCATGAAACCCTAGAAGCAGAGAAGGGAATAAACGAACCCAGAAAACTCTGGGTTGACGTCATTAGCGGAAATCGCAACCCTGGTAATGAATTATCACTCGAATTCATAGCACCAAAAATTATCAATGGAGTATCTGAGGTTATAATTGAGGAAACAGATACTATCAATGAGGTGAAATTCTGGAAAACTTCTTTGATAATGTATGTTATTGGTGGTGAATTAAGCATGAATGGTGTCAAGCAGTTCATGACCAAACAATGGAATTTCTTCAAGTTACCTGACATGTACTACAACAACGAAGGCTATTTTATTCTGTGATTTCATTCGCATAAAGAAAGAGACACTGTTTTATTGAAGAGACCATATACCATACGAAACATGCCGATGTTACTAGCTGAATGGAAGCCAAACTTCAATTTAAAGACTGATATGCTGCGTACCATCCCGGTTTGGGTCCAGTTTCCCCAACTGCCACTCCATCTATGGGGGAAAAAATCCTTGGCAAAGCTAGCAAGCGTACTCGGAACCCCGCTAATGACTGATGAATGTACCGCCAACAGATATCGTATTTCATATGCTAGAGTACTAGTCGAAATAGACATCACCCAGGAGCTGATTAAGGAAATAACCATTACAGACGACAACAGAGAAAAGATGCAACAAATGGTGGAGTATGAGTGAAGACCACCGTATTGTATGAAATGTCATCGAATAGGACATAAATGTGAGGACAAACGGCAGGAAAATCAGGTGAAAAAAATGGGCCCCCAAAGAGAAGAAAACAAATGAGTACCAATTGAAAAAACCTCAGGAGAAGTCTGTTCTTAAGACACCGACACACTAGAGAGTATTGCTTGTGAATGTTCCGACACAACAACCTATTGCACAGGTCCAACAGCAGACGGGAATTGAGATTACTAATGGACCAATCCTCCAACCAACAAATGAATAATAGACAGATGAGGGAGAATCTGAAGGCTGGACAGAAGTTCGGAGGCGTGATAAAGACAAAAGTCAGTACAGTAGTGCTGGGAAGAATCCTAGAGTGACTCACGTGAAAAGGAAACATGGAAATATGGTTGCAACACTTGGGGATAGTTCTGCCTCAGTGTTCTTAGAGGATGTTCCATGATCATTTCATGGAACGTGATGGGGCTAAATAAAGCGGGCAAGGTTAGAGAGATTAGCTCCAGTCTTCGAAACCTTGACCCTGCAATAACTGTATTAATTGAGACTAGAGTGAAAAAGCAAAAAGTTGTGGGAATTAGAAAGAAATTAAAGATGCGTGGTAGTTACATGGATAATTATGCTCAACATGATAATGGCCGAATTTGGATCCACTGGGATGACAACAGCAGACAGGTTGAATTTGTTGCAAGCACGGATCAAATGATTCACTGTAAGGTGAATGATGCTAATGATAATTTCATGTTCTGGATGACGGCAATATACGCGCAAAATCAACTGCATCATAGAAAGAAGTTATGGCAAGACATTGAGAAAATCTGTGCAAACCAGACTGGGCCTTGGATGTTGATCGGTGACTTCAACAATGTTATGAAGATCGAAGATCGGATTGGCGGGAATGAGGTGACAGAGAACGAATACAAGGATCTTATTGAGATGATGAGCAAGACTGAATTGTATGCACTAGATCATCAAGGTGATTATTTCACCTGGTCCAACAAACAGGAACACAATGCAATTTATTCGAGGATTGACCATATGTTGGGAAACGCGGATTGGATGCAACAAAATGATAATACGACTCTAACTCATGAGAACCCCAACATCTCCGATCACTCCATGCTGATACTGAATGACAACATGCCGAAAACTAGAGCAAACAGAGTTTTTAAATTCATAAATTGCAGCACGGACTTGGATCATTTTTGGGACACTGTCAGTGATAGTTGGAATATGCCAATGGAAGGTAGTCTAATGTTTATTGTTTGGAGGAAATTATTGAGGTTGCAACCACATATAAAGTCACTTAGTAAACCTTTGGCTGATGTTACTAACAAAATTCTGCAGACCCGTGAGAAGCTAACAGTAGCCCAGACTGATCTTGCGCATAGCAGGCTAAATGGCAACAAAATTCGACAGGTTAAGGAATATACTGCAGAACTTTTGGATTGGCAGGAAAAGGAAGAGAGTATGCTGAAACAGAGGGTGAAAATTGAATGGTTACGTCACTGTGATGGTAACAACAAATATTTTCATGCCTCAATTAGAATGAGACAACAATTCAAAACCATGAAGAAAATTCAAATGGAGGATGGTTCTTATGCTACAGATCAAAAAGGACTGGAAAATGCAGTGCTAGAGTTCTACACTAAACTCATGGGGACACGTTCCAACGACCTTGAAGCTATTGACACTAGTGCAATGCGTGCGGGCAGCCAGCTGACTGAAAACCAGAGAACAATGCTCAGTGAACCGGTTACAGAAAAAGAGATCAAGGATGCGCTAGATGGTATAGGAAATGACAAGGCGCCGGGTCTAGATGGCTTTGGAGCCTATTTTTTCAAACAGGCATGGCAGATAGTGAAGGCAGATGTTATAACAACAATTAATGATTTTTTTTAATACCAATCGAATGTTCAAGGCGGTGAACTGCTCAATTGTCACGCTTATCCCTAAACACAGTGGAGCGAAGGAAATGAAGGATTATAGACCGATTGCTTGCTGCAGTACCTTATATAAAATCATCTCAAAGGTACTAGCTAATCGGTTGGCCATGGTATTAGGAGCAACTGTGGGTGATAACCAGGATGCTTTCGTAAAGGGACAAAAAATTCACAATCATATACTCCTCACTCATGAGTTGATCAATGAAAGGAAAAGAATCTCCCCCAGATGCCTTCTTCAAATGGATATCCAAAAAGCATACGATACGGTGGATTGGAATGCGTTAGAGAAGATTTTACTTGAGGTAGGATGCCTGCCAAAATTTGTTGATTGGGTCATGACTGCGGTTTCGACGGTATCATACAGATTCAATGTTAATGGATACCACTATGATATTATGAAAGCAAAAAGGGGTCTTTGTCAAGGTGACCCAATCTCGCCTATGTTTTTTGTCATTGTAATGGAATGCTTGAACCGTTACCTCTTCAAAATGCAACAAAATAGTAACTTCAACTATCACCCGAAATGTGATAAACTGAATATTACAAACTTGTGTTTTGCGGACGACCTCCTCCTATTCTCTAGAGGCGACAAGAATTCAGTCAATTTAATGATGGCAACACCAAATTCTCGAAGGCCACAGGTTTAGTTGTGAATCCACAAAAATGTCGAATTTATCTTGCTGGTGTAGATGAGAAGACGAAGAAAGATATTCATATGGCATCTAATTTCCAAATGGGACAGTTACCGTTCCGGTATCTAGGGGTACCCGTAACGAGTAAGAAGTTATCTATTGCCCAGTATTCTCCGCTGATTGAAAAAATTGTTGGAAAAGTACAGCACTGGACAACGCGGTTACTAACTTATGCGGGAAGATTACAGCTTATAAAAAGCGTGATGTTTGCGACGACCAACTATTGGTTAAACTGTTTTCCCTTCCCTAAAGGTGTCCTTAAAAAAATTGAAACAATTTGCCGGATTTTTCTTTAGACAGGCGGTTTTGCAGGTAACCGTAAGTCACCCGTATCTTGGAAACAGGTCTGCAACCAGTTGGCTATGGTGGGCTGGATATCATAGATATTGAAGTGTGGAATAATGCCAACTTAATGAAACTGCTTTGGAATTTGAGTGGGAAAGAAGACTCGTTGTGGGGGAGATGGATACAGGCATACTACATCAAAAACAGAAGTCTACTGGATATACAGTGTACCAGCAATGATTCCTGGATTATGAAGGCCATTCTTAGTCAGAGGGATGATCTCACCACAAAAGGGAAGCTGGTATAAATCATGGAGGATCCAAACCTTAAAGTTGGCAAAGTTTACAAATCCATACAAGAAGATGGACAAAAGATAAGATGGGCAAACTTGATCTACGGTAATAACGCACGACTCCGCGCTAAATTTATTATGCGGCTGGCTTGTCATGATAGATTAACAACTAAGGACAGGTTAGCTAGGTTCGGCGTGATTGAAACACTTATTGTTGTTTCTGTTTGAATGATGAATCTCTTAATCATTTATTCTTCGAATGTGAAACAATGAGAAGTATTTGGAAGGAAGTCCTACAGTGGATGCAGATCCATTGTATCCTGGGGGGCTGGCAAGACGAACTTAATTGGCTGATGCAAAACACAAAAGGAAAAGGAGCAAAGGCGGCTGTCATTAAAATGGCGGCATCCGAAACTATATATGAACTTTGGATGATTAGGAATAATTTTTTTTTTGATATGAATGAAGATACAACCATAGTGGGGAAGAAAGTTATAGATACTTTGGTATACAGAGGATGTAATACCAAGAAAATTAGAAAATACATAGCTATTATTATGTTAGATGGGGGATAATTATCTTTAGTTTTTCTTGGTTCTATTAGTTCTATTTAGTTTGTGTTAGTGGCTGGATCCGGAAGAAGATCGCTTGTACTTACTGTTATTTTTTGAAGTAATATAAAGTTTCTTTTACTCAAAATTTAACTTCTTTTTTAATATTTTTTTTATTACTTATTATATATAATAATTTTTATAACTATTTCATTCAATTTTCTTTTATATAAAATTTAAATTAAAAAAATTAAATACACAAAAAATATATTTATATTTTTAAACATCTGAATATTAAAATAACGGACAGACGAATGTCCGTCTGAACGTTTTATATATATATATATATATATATATATATATATATATATATATATATATATATATATATATATATATATATATATATATATATATATATATATATATATATATATATATATATATATATATATATATATATATATATATATATATATATATATATATATATATATATATATATATATATATATATATATAAACCGGAAAAAGTATTTTATATTGAGTTGGAGGCTATCTAGAAGATTAATCCTGTATTTCATTTATGAGTGTGACATCATCATATACGACACCAGAAACTTTATTTAGTTGAAGCTTTCATCAAATTCCATTCTAAGAACTTGACATCTCATCAATGAATCTATATGCCAATTGGAACAAAACTAAATTTAAAAACATAGGATATTTTATATAAAATAATATATTATTATAATAAGAACGTGATAAAATAATATACCTTTACAAAATAAATCATATAATTTACTAAGTGACATGACAAATTTTAAATGCAGTTCTAAATTACTTAATTTTTATGATTTTCATAATGAATTTCAAGCTGATAAGCACATTCACATCTATCATATTTATTTAAGTTTTTTTAAAATGTGTCTCATTCAATTTTTTTATATATTATATTTTTTTAATTATTAAATAATTTATTTATAATTCTCAAATATTTATTTAATCCATAAAAAATTTAAAATAGATCTCACCAAACTTCACACCTTACATTCATATATTTATTGGCATTTGAAGTATAATATTTTATCTTTATTAAATGGGAAGAAACAATTAAGAAAAATTCCTACATGAAATAACATGTGCAAATGAAGGAGGGTTTTTATGCTAAATATTCATTAGATTCTGACATGATGACATAAAAATTTGTATAGACACCGCTTGAATCCACCGATTATTATACTCTAAGATATCTTTTGAAAGTAACTTTTATGTTATCCATAAGTGAATTTTTATTGCAATTTTATGTTATTCATAAGTGAATTTTTATTGCAAAAGATATTCATCGACACGATCTGCTGCGCTCATTTCTTTTTATACATCGATTTTATCGAAACTCCCACCAACATGTAGCACAAATATGATGTTTTCATACAAAGCATTCAAACAAACTACTTGAATAAAATAGTTTCAAAATCATCCACATTATTCCAAAAGCAATTAATGTGTTGATTTTACGATTAAGTTTGACACCTATATCCTCCTTCGAGTCTTAATAGCATTTTTGCTGCTGATGTTACAGATCCTTCTTGTTAAACATGAAGATGGGAAGATTAGAGAAGTTACTTGTGTATTAAGTTAACTCATTAAATTATAACCCTTAGCTAGTTAATTATAACTAACTCTCACAAGTTAGTTTCAAGGAGGTTAAAAGTTGATTATTAGAAGTAACTAACTCATTACATCATATGTATTTAATGTAATATCATTGTAGTTTTTAAATTTGTAAAATGCAATTCATTTTATATTAAATTCTCTCTTTCTTCTTCTATATTGGTGTTCATGTTTTGAGCTTTCACATTGTATCATCGACCCGTGGCTCTGGATTCACCACTGATGCATTCCCCCGCTTTGCTTAACAAATCTCATTCTTCTTTTCATTCATTCATCTCCAATAAGCTTTTCAAGAATGTATGTTGAAAGTTCATCTAAAACCAACAATAATGGTCACTCTTCATCACACCATAACAATTGTGTTCCTTTGTCTTTAAACCCTAATAAAAGTTATCAATGTTATGGCTAAATAATTCAGTCGAACATAAATTTCACTCCTGTTGAATGATGGAAATTATCACTATTGATCCTGATCCATGACAATGGCTTTAAGGTCCAAGAACAAACTTCACTTCATCAAAGAGCATTGCTAATACCACCAGATGAAGATCGTGATTCAATAGTTTGGGATAGGTGCAACACTATGATCATGTTATGGCTAAATAATTCAGTCGAACCTAAAATTTCTTAGAGCATCTCATGGATAGAAAATTGCACCCAACATTTAAAAAGAGTTGAAAGAGATTTTATCATGGTGCTATATTTAGAATCTCAGATATTCAATAAGAGATTTGCAATTCGAAACAAGGTGATTGCTCCATCTCTTCTTACTACACAAAATTGAAAATATTGTGGCAAGAATTAGATAATTTTCACCTCATTCCTGCTTGCGAATGTTCCATTTCTTGTATAACCATTGAAAAACTCTGAGGTTACAAAGATTCTTATCAAGTTATCAGATTCTTGAAGGGTTTAAATGAGCAATGTTATGCTGTTAGATATCAGATCATGTTGATGGATCATCTTCCTAACATTTGCAAAGTGTATTCCTTGCTCGTTCAACAAGAAAGACAAATTGTCACTCCTTCAGATGAATCCAAGATCTTGGTATTCCCTTCTGGTCAATCTCAGGATAGAAGTAGTTATTATTTTCGTGGCAAAAGCAATAAAGGTGGTAGAAAATCTAGTGTTTGAGGTAGAGGAACGAGAATTTGCACACATTGTGGTATGACTAATCATACCATATATACATGCTTCAATAAGCATGGTTATCCACATCATTAGCAACAATAAGGTATTATCAACAACTTCTCTTATGAAAACAATCAAGTGATGGTTCTAACTCTGAGATTAATGAGGAACATAATAATGAACAATATTCTAGTCTATTATCTTTCACTTCAGATCAACATAAACCTCTATTAGCATTACTTTAAAAATCATCACAATTGACTTCTCATAGTGTGAACCACATCACCACCAAAGTTCTGACAGCTTCAATCACTTACATGTTTTCATCTAATCCCACAAACCATTAACCTAAATTTCCTACATCTATTCTTACACATAACATACCTAATCATGATCTTCAACTTAGGAGATCCACTAGAGTCACTAAACCTCCCTCATTTTTACAAAACTATCATTGTAACCTGATTGACATTACAATTCATACTTCAAATTCCACTACCACTCAAGCATCTTCTCAAAGTAAGTATCATTTATCTTCTTTTTCGTCTTATCACAAATTTTCTTATGCACTTAAACATTACATTCTTAACATGTCCTCCATATCTGAAACACACACTTATGAGAAACTTGTTTGTGATGAGAATTGGAAGAATGCCATTGAGACAAAATTGTCCGCTTTGATGAAGACTAATATATGAGGGTGTTCAAATTGAAATTACATGCCAATGGCTATGTGGAGAGATATAAATCAAGGTTAGTGGCAAAAAGGTTTCACTCAAACTGAAGGCCTTGACTATCTTGAACTTTTAGTGCAATTGTAAAAAGACCATTATCAGAGTTTTCATGACAATTGCAACTGTTCAAAATTGGCCTTTATTTTAACTTGATGTTAACACTGACTTCTTACACTGTGTTCTCAATGAAGAGGTTTATATGCAGGTTCCTCCTGGTATTTACTTACCTCATCCTAACATGGTGTTCAAGTTACAAAGATCACTTAATGGTTTAAAACAAACAAGTAGACAATGGAACACAAAACTCACTGAAGCTCTCATTCACCCAGGGTACATTTAGTCAAAGTTTGACTATTCCTTGTTCACTAAGTCTAATGGTGAAAATTTTACTATGATCCTTATTTATGTAGATGATTTGGTCTTAAGGGGACTGATGATGATGAGATTTCCAACATTAAGACCCTTTTAAATTACAAATTTAGCATCAAGGATCTAGGAGTTCTCAAATCATCTATAGGTTTTGAGATAGCTAGATAAAAAGAAGGTATCATATTGTGTCAAAGAAAGTACATGTTAAATATCTTACAAGATACACGCTTAATTGGAGTAACGCCATGAAACACTCTTATGCAAGCGCACTTCCAACTGCATAAGAATTCAGGATAATTGCATTTTGATCCAACAACCTACAGAAAATTAATTGGTTGACTTTTATACACTCTAGGCCTTAGATTTCTTATGTTGTAAGCAAGCTCAATTAATTTTTAGATGCACCAACTGATAACCATATGTTAGTAGGACTTCATGTTTTGAAATACCTCAAAAGAAAACCTGGAAAAGGTTTGTTTTTTAGCTCATCCTCTACAATAATCTTCAAGATATTTTTTATTCTAATTGAGGAACATGTTCGGATACTAGAAGATTTAAAAAATGCTTTTATTTTTTTTCTTGGAATATCCTTGATATTGTTTAAGAGTAAGAAGCAAAAAATTGTGTCTAGATCTTCATTTGAGGCTGGATATATGGCATTGGCTAAGATACTTGTGAAGGACAATGGATCCTCCATATGCTGCAAGATTTTCACATCAAGCATTCCTCTCCAGTTGTCATTTACTATAAGAGCAAGGCAACACTCCACATAGCAATTAACCATGTGTTCCATGAAAGAACAACATATAGGGATTGATTACGATGTTGTTTCGGATAGAGTTCAAGCACAAATCTTGAATTTTCTTCCAGTCATATCCAAGGACCAAGTGGAAGATATTCTGACAAAATCTTTGCATTCATGACCTTACAATAATCTACAAAATATGTTAGACGACGACGCAGATCTAGAAAGGAGGTTGAATAGATAACTTGTTAAAAATAGAGTCGGCGCTTGCCAATATTAGGTTTTAAAATTTTTTTAGGCGGAAGCGGCTGAGGAATTATGTGTAGTTGTTGAGAAAATGCAAGAAAGAGGATGAAGATGATGAGAAAAAAATCAATGTCTATTTTCACTTTTCTTGTTATTTGGTTGAAGAATGAGCCAAATCAATATATATGCAAGCCAAAAACAATTAGCCAACTTAACAAACACTTTGACAATTTCACATAACATAATTTTAGTAAAAAACGCGCGAGCGATCGACCTATACAAAGGGAAGGGTCGACCTGAGCTCTCCCGAGTTTCAGATTGTGCAGAAAACAACACTTTGCGTCGACCGAAACAGGTCATGTGTCGACGCAAAGCATACAAATTAGACAGACAGAAATGAGCACAGTGAGTCGATCAAAGGGTCAACGTGAGCACTCCTGAGAGTAGACCATGCAAAATCCCTATTGTATGCGTCGATCGGGCTTTCTTTAAGTCGACTCAAAGACTCAGAATATGCAAAAATGCATATTTTCATGTATTTGGCTACTTTTGAAATACTACATCATATTACAAGCTAGACCAACATGATAAAACCTATATGAAGCATATATTGTACTTTTTCTATATGTATCTAAAGATGTTTTTGACCGATGTTTGATGCAAGAGGAATAAGATATGCATATGCGACACAATGATACCATCCAAAGTACATTTTTCTACTGTTGCAGTGAGAATCGCATGTCAAGTTATTGATTAACTTGAATCTTAATTCATTGAAATTCACCATCGAGCTTTGATTTATCCAAAGGAAAGGTTAAAGAAAGAAAAACCTTTTGCGCGATGTAACAACAACGCTAACGATTCAGGGATCGGGGGTTGGTTATGCCTAGGGTAGGTATTTCACATCCTAGACATCTGTAGTACTCTACTGAAACCTTTTGTGTGTGTGTGTATGCTAAGTTATCTAAGTTGTTTTCTAGGGTAATTGGGTTCAAGGTTAGGGTAAAGTTGAGGTAAAAACCTAAGGATAGTCGTAAGTTTTGAAATTCTAGTAACAGACAGTGGATGTTATGACATCCACTACAGAACAGACTATTAAACTTAATATAAAATAGGAACTGAAAGCAGTAAATAACACAGAGAATTGTTGACCCAGTTCAGTGCAAATCACACCTACATCTGAGGGCTACCAAGCCAGGGAGGAAATCCACTATAAGTAGTGTTAATTCAGAGCCAAACTACCAGTTTGCACTCTTCACTTAAGACCTACCCAATGCAACTTCGGCCTAACACTAGACCTGAGTTCGTATTCACTCCCTCTCAATCACAACAGTGATATCAACCAATTAAATTACAGATTAAAATGAAGACACATTTCAAACAAGTCTTGATCTTGCTTCACAACTTCAATCAAGAGACACAACACTCATGCTTAAAAGCTTAGAGTGACACAATTAACATACAACCCAAACACACTAGTCCAATGTAATCATACAACAGATAATTGCTTGGCTCACAAGAAATCCTAAGACACAAACACACACGTGAAGATCACAGTACACAGACTGAGTTCTTCACTTATAAAATACTCTGTAAACTCTCTGTCAAAAAACCCGTCTTCAATTAGGATTGCTACTTTGTTATTTATAAGCAACAGAAAGATCTTGGGCCTAAGTGCAGAAATTAGGTTTAACCAAGTTAACCTCTTTTCATAAACAACGCACTTTTAATTAGGTCATAGGCATTTCCTATTATGCTCAACACTGCCTAGCATTTCGCCTGAGATAACTAGGATCCCTAAAATGTTTCATGAAGTATAGCCTGAGCTTCCTCATGCAATATACCAGAAAACTAAAACACGCGCCCTTGATGTCAGCTACCTGATGTCATGATATTCAGTATGACATCCAATACACTTTTCTCTAACTAAGCAAACTTACCCTGCAGAACACTACACCAGCATGTCATGACATCAATCATGACATCTACATACACAATATTGTTTTACCATAAAATGCATCCAATCAAAACATCTACAAACTCCCCTTTGGCAATTTTTTGGCTAAAACAATATGTCATTATAATAGAGAACAAGCAACAAAAAAGTTCATAACATATATCTAATCATGCAGGAAGGCTACTAGCTTATACTACCACTACTACCAAAACAGATTCACTACACTACCAAAACAGATTATGAATGTCTAGACTTCTACTATGACATTCTGAAATACACATGTTCCACAGCACAAACCACCTTCTAGTTCAGACTACAGATGTCACAACATCTGGTACAACATCCTATGATTCTCCCCAAGGGATGCATAACAATCACGACACACCTGCCAACCACAACATACCAGCAACATGCAGAAACACATAGTTCAACTAACACACACTCCAACCAATATTAGGAACAACACACAAACATATAACAACAATAGCCAAACACACACAGGATCATCATCCTGCTCACAACCATACACCTACACATCTTCAGCACACCTGTAACACACCTCAGAGCAGCATCATATCATTAGCACACCTGCAAACCTGCTCAGAGCAATCCACTTGTGAAGCATACACACAACACATCCTACACATCTACACACATAACACAACCTGCTGATAACAACTATTTCTCCCCCTTTTTAGCCACAAAATTATGATCCTACTAATGAATTAGCATAGATCAAATAAGGTTGGAAACACAAATTGTGAAGGGTATGGGGACCCAAAATTACAAAGTAAAACAAACTATCCCATTCTGTCAAGACAGACACCACAAGCAAAAATCTTAACCAAAAGGAAACACTAGCCAACACAGCAGACCATCAGCACCAGCAGGCCATTAGCCAACCATCAGGGCAGACAATTTAATATTCCTCCTCAGAAGAACTGGAGGCAATGTCTTCAACATCTGTTGAGACATCTTCATCACTATCATTAGACTCTTCCCCTGGCACAACTGCACTATTGGTGCCATTCTCAGAACTGTGAGGTGGATCAATGCGAGCAAGATGGGTGGAGATACCGCGCACCATACGCTCTTTCTGGAGAATTTTCGTGACAAGTTCCCTAATGGATATGTCAACATATGCAGAACCTTCCCTGTTTTTCATTCTAGAAAAGTCATCAGCAATGGGAGAATAATTACCTTGGGAATGTTGATTGGAATTTCCAGCTTGAGGAGATGCCATACCATGAGCATCTGCAGAGGATTTGGGATGGTTCTTGGATGGAGAAGCATCTTGATTGAAGGACATTCTGATGTTGATAAGAGAACAATTGAAGAGATGAGGCATATTCTGAAGAGTAGGCAAAAAGGAGATAATTGTAGGTATAGTGAGATAACACGATTGCATGGAATAGAGAGCTTTAGTGGTCAATGGCGTTGGATACATTAAAGTTAGGGGTTGGAACACGTTTTCCCCAATAAGACTTATTTTAAACTGAAAACTCCCTCTTTCTAGTAATTTCTATAAGTCCTCACACATGCATATTCCCAACTTTCCTCTTAGATTCTCGAATTGAGCAGCATCTAGTGCCTTTGTAAAAATGTCAGCTAGTTGTAGTTCCGTGGCCACATGCTCCAGGGTAATCACTTTGTCTTCCACAAGGTATCTTATATAGTGATGTTTGATATCAATATGCTTTTTTATGCTATGCTAAATTGGATTCTTAGAAATATTGATAGCACTAAGATTGTCACAGTACAATGTTATGACATCCTGAGTGACATTGTACTCAGTCAACATTTGCTTCATCCAGACCATTTGGGAACAGTTGCTACCAGCTGCTATGTATTCAGCTTCAGCAGTGGATAGGGAGACACTATTTTGCTTCTTGCTGAACCATGATATGAGGTTGTTCCCCAAGAAGAAACACCCACCAAATGTGCTTTTTCTGTCATCAACACTCCCAGCCCAATTAGCATCACAATACCCATATAGAATAGAGGCGCATCCATGAGAATACAACATACCATAATCACAAGTTCCACTCACATATTTTAGAATCCTCTTGACTTGGTTTATGTGACTCACCTTGGGATCTGCTTGATATCTAGCACACACACCAACTGCAAACGCAATATCAGGTCTACTAGCTGTTAGATATAAGAAGCTTCCAATCATACTTCTATACAAGCCTTGGTCAACACTCGTACCACTGTCATCTTTAGTTAACTTCAGATGTGTGGGTGCAGGTGTCCTTTTGTGACTCGCATTATCCATGCCAAACTTTTTGACTATGTTTTTGGCATATTTACTTTGGGATAAAAAAATAGAGTCTTCCATTTGCTTGACTTGCAGCCCAAGAAAGTATGTTAGTTCTCCACACAAGCTCATTTCAAACTCAGATTGCATTTGATTGACAAACTGTTTAACCATTCTTTCAGACATTCCATCAAACACTATGTCATCCACATAGATTTGAGCAATCATGAGTTTTTCGCCTTCATCCTTCATAAAGAGGGTCTTATCTATCCCTACTTTCCTATACCCATTAACATTGAGAAACTCGGTCAGTCTCTCATACCAAACTCTAGGAGCTTGTTTTAATCCATAAAGAGCTTTCCTCAATTTGTATACATGGTTTGGCAGGTTAGGTTCAGCAAATCCCTTACGTTGTTCCACATATACTTCCTCATTCAAATATCCATTTAGAAAAGCACTTTTCACATCCATCTGAAATAATTTGAACTTTAGAATGCAAGCAATTCCTAACAGCAGTCTTATTGACTCAAGTCTTGCAATAGGTGCAAAAGTTTCATCAAAATCAATCCCTTCAACTTGAGTATAACCTTGTGCCACCAGTCTAGCCTTATTTCTGGTTATAACTCCTTTATCATCAGATTTGTTCTTGTAGATCCACTTGGTGCCAATGATGTTTGTTCCTTCAGGTCTTGGAACCAATTCACATACTTCATTCCTTTTGAACTGTTCTAATTCATCTTGCATAGCATTGATCCAATATTCATCAGTTAGAGCCTCCTTCACATTTTTGGGTTCAATCTTGGATACAAAGCATGAATTTGAGATGATTTCTCTAGTTCTGGTCCTTACACCACTGTTAGGATCTCCAATGATAAGCTCTTTGGGATGATCTTTAAGGATTCTGATAGAAGGTTCTTTGCTAGGAGCTTCTGACTCAGAGTCTGGAGTTACAACTTGAGGATCTTCAGTATTGACCATAACATCAGCAGATGTCTTAAGGAATGTTCCAACATCCTCCATGACATTGGTTTCTTCATGTTGATCATCAATAATCACATTGATGGATTCCATCAAGACTTTTATTCTGGAGTTGAATACCCTATATGCTCTGCTGTTGGTAGAGTATCCCAGGAATATGCCTTCATCACTTTTGGGATCCATTTTTCTCCTTTGTTCACGATATGTCAGGATGTAACACTTGCTCCCAAAAACATGGAAATACTTCACAGTTGGTTTCCTTCTTTTCCATAGTTCATATAGAGTGGAGGAAGTTCCTTTTCTCAAGGTGACTCTGTTGTGAACATAGCAGGTTGTGTTCATTGCCTCAGCTCAAAAGTGCATAGGCAATTTCTTTGCATTAATCATGGCTCTAGCAGATTCTTGAATAGTCCTGTTTTTCCTTTCCACTACTCCATTTTGTTAAGGAGTAATAGGGGAGGAGAATTCATGACTGATTCCTTCAGACAAGCAGAATTCAGCAAACTTAGAGTTTTCAAACTCCTTTCCATGATCACTTCTGATCCTGACTACACCACTTTCCTTTTCTCTTTGAAGTCTAATACAAAGATCTTTGAAGACTTCAAACACATCTGATTTTTCTCTGATGAAACTTATCCAGGTGTATCTGAAGTAATCATCCACAACCACATATGCATACCTCTCCCCACCAAGACTTTCTACCTGCATTGGTCCCATCAAGTCCATGTGCAACAGTTCCAGAATTTTGGATGTTGTAAGATGTCCAATTTTTGGATGTGACACCTTGGTTTGCTTGCTAACCTGACATTCACCACATACCTTTCCTTCATCTATAGTCAACTTGGGAATTCCTCTCACTGCTTCCTTAGATATGATCTTTTTCATCCCTCTTAGATGAAGATGTCCAAGTTTTTGATGCCACAGTTTGACCTCCTTTTCTTCTCTAGCCATAGAACAAACAGTGGAGGTACTTGATACTTTAGGCTCCCATAAGTAACAGTTGTCTTTAGACCTAGAACCCCTCATGACTTCCTCTTTTTCTCCATTTGTGACAACATATTCTCCCTTAGTGAATTTGACATTGAGTTCTTGATCACAGAGCTGATTGATACTGATAAGGTTGGCAGTCAGTCTTTTTACCAGCAACACATTGTCGAGGTTAGGTACTCCAGGACACTCCAAGTTTCCAACACCTTTGATTTCCCCTTTAGCTCCATCACCAAAGGTCACATAACTAGTAGAATGAGGTTTAATGTCCACCAATAAGTTCTTTATACCAGTCATATGTTTGGAACAACCACTATCAAAATACCAGTCTTCTTTAGCTGATACCTTTAGAGAGGTATGCGCTATTAGAGCAACCTCCTTGGCAACCCATTGTTGTTTCTTGATAGGAGCATCTTGTTTGGCTATAGCTTGATGAGTATGGCTGGGAAATCCATGTAGCCTGAAGCAAAAAGGCTTTATGTGTCCAAATCTTCCATAGTGGTAACACCTCCATCTTTGGAACTTTCTCTTGGTCTGGTTCAAGTTTCTGTTTCCCTGGTGTTTTGACATTGGTCGTGACATCCGGTTTGGCCCATGATTTTCAGGCTTTGGCCTCTTGCAACCTAAGATGGGTCTCTGTTCACCAACAAAGCCTATTCCATCCATGTCTCTAGCTTTCTGACCCACTTGTAGAATTTCCTCTAAAGTGTCAGTCCCATTGTTTAACATCCTGATGGACTTTAACATCTGATCAATTTTGGATTTTAACAAACTGACTTCACTGTTGAGTGAGTCTATTGTTGCAAGATGTTCTTTCTTCTCATCCTCCAACTCCTTTATGATTGTCTTTTGCTTCTCCCCTTGTTGGCACACTTCTGCACTTCTGATACACAACTGTTTATATGAGGCTACAAGTTCATAAAAAGTCAACTCATCTCCACTAGAATCATCATTAGATACACATACACTAGTTAGTGCAGTGACATGTTTTGCAGATTCTTCTTCTGATCCACTATCAGAATCTCCATCAGACCAGGTGGCAGTTAGACCTTTCTTTTGCTTCTTGAGGTAAGTAGGACATTCAGCTTTAATGTGACCATAGCCTTCACATTCATGACACTGAATTCCTTTTCCTTGGTTAGCCTTATCTTCATATTTACCTCTTCTGCTAATGTCAGAGGAAATGTTCTTGACATTAGGTCTGCCCTTCTTATCTATTCTTTTCATGAGTCTGTTGAATTGTCTTCCAAGCATAGCTATAGCTTCTGACATATTCTCCTCACTTCTACCATTGTCTTCATCTGAGTCCTCTGCAGTATTTGATACAAAAGCTATGCTTTTGTTCTTCTTTTCAGCATGATCACACATTCCCATCTCAAAGGTTTGTAGAGACCCAATGAGTTCATCAACCTTCATGCTGCTAATATCTTGAGCCTCTTCAATAGCAGTAACCTTCATGGCAAACCTCTTGGGCAATGATCTGAGAATCTTCCTTATAAGCTTTTCTTCATACATTTTTTCTCCTAAATCTCCTGAGGTATTGGCAATTTCAAGAATATTCATGTAGAATTCATGAATAGTCTCATCCTCCTTCATTCTCGGATTCTCAAACTTAGTAGTCAGCATCTGTAATCTATACATCTTGACCTTGGAGGTGCCTTCATGAGTTGTTTTGAGAGTATCCCAAACCTCTTTGGCCAGTTCACAGTGATGAACAAGTCTGAAGATGTTCTTATTTATGCCATTGAATAAAGCATTCAGGGCCTTAGAATTCCCAAGAGCCAAGGCTTCTTGCTCTTTGCTCCACTCTTCTTCAGGTATTAGCACAGTTGCTCCATCTTTATCTGTTTTCACTGGATGTTCCCATTCTGAGTTAGGTGCTCTCCAAGCCTTGCTATCCATAGACCTCAAGAAGGCTATCATCCGAGGTTTCCAGTAGTCATAGTTAGAACCATCCAAAATTAGTGGTCTATTTGTGAATCCTATATCCTTGTCCATAGTACCAGAATTTATCTTCCCTAGATCTCACCTAGAAAATAACAGGCAGGGTGCCTGCTCTGATGCCAATTGAAATTCTAGTAACAGACAGTGAATTTTACAGTGGATGTTATGACATCCACTACAAAACAAACTATTAAACTTAATATAAAACAGGAACTGAAAGAAGTAAATAACACAGAGAATTGTTGACCCAGTTCAATGCAAATCACACCTACATCTGAGGGCTACCAAGCCAGGGAGGAAATCCACTATAAGCAGTGTTAATTCAGAGTCAAACTATTAGTTTGCACTCTTCACTTAAGACCTACCCAATGAAACTTCAGCCCAACACTAGACTTGGGCTTGTACTCACTCCCCCTTAATCACAGCAGTGATATTAACTAATAATTGCTTGGCTCACAAGAAATCCTAAGACATAAACACACACGTGAAGATCACAATACACAGACTGAGTTCTTCACTCACAAAATACTCTGTAAACTCTCTGTCAAAAAACCCATCTTCAATTAGGATTTCTACTTTGTTATTTATAAGCAGCAGAAAGATCTTGGGCCTAAGTGCAGAAATTAGGTTTAACCAAGTTAACCTCTTTTCATAAACAGCGCACTTTTAATTAGGCCATAGGCATTTCCTGTTATGCTCAGCACTGCCTAGCATTTCGCCTGAGATTACTAGGATCCCTAAAATGTTTCCTGAAGTATAGCCTGAGCTTCCTCATGCAATATACCAGAAAACTAAAACACGCGCCCTTGATGTCAGCTACCTGATGTCATGACATTCAGTATGACATCCAATACACTTTACTCTAACTAAGCAAACTTACCCTGCAGAACACTACACCAGCATGTCATAACATTAATCATGACATCTACATACACATCATTGTTTTACCATAAAATGCATCCAATCAAAACATCTACAAGTTTGCTTGCAAATTTGTCGCATCTTATGCCTACGTATGCTGACTAGGATAGAATCAGAGCAACCGTAGTTCTCCTAAATAGGGATGAAGAACACTTGACTATGGTCAAGGCTCCAAGGGGAAACAATCATAACAATGTTTGTATAGAGTTTAACAAAACTCTCTAGATCTAAGTTTAACACTCAAGGGGATTGAATTTGACAAAATCCAAGAGGGGAGTAAGTAATCATGACAATGATCCTTACATAGAGTTAACAAACTCTATCTTAAAGTCTAATTGAAGGATACTCCTAACAAGGGGTAGGTATTTATACTTAAAGAAAAGTCCAATGGATATATGTTCTAAGTTAACTAAGTTAAATGACCTAATGACTTAACCAAGTCAAGGGGAGGGTAAAAATGATCTATCTATGACTGTGAAGTCAATAGAGAGACTTTCCTTTAGAATATGGGAATAATAAGGCAACTGGATGAGAACTAACAAGTTCCATCATTTGGGGAAAACTTAAAAAAATTAAAGCATACATAAGTATTCATTCAAACATGATGAAGATATGAAGGGCATGGTAACAACCAAGAAAGCTTTATCATGACAAAGTTCAAAGATTATGAAAGTAACAACCCAACAAGAGCAAGCATGAAACATGTGTAACAACAAGTTTATCAATGGTAAACAAACAAAACTCAATCATAAAAGTTACAAATTGAGTCAAACATGGTATATAGATCAAATAAATAGAAATGTAACAATATTTAATCATTTTCAAGGCATGTTGATGACAATCAATCATGGATAAGCAAAAAGAGTGACAACAGTTCAAGCATGGGTTCAAACTTCACATAAGGGAAGGTAAACAAAATTCATAGTATATTTCAAAGCAAGAATCAATCCTAAGCATTTTATGGTTATAACAAGACACATAAACAAGTAAGATGAAGTTAAGGAATCATGTTCAAGAGGTTAACACATCAAGAAAACATACATGGATTCACAGAGAAGTTCCAAGTCATACATTCACATTCATGCATTTACAAAGGCAAGAATAAAACCCTAAACATGTTATGATTCTAACAAGACACACAAATAAGTAAGGTAAGGTTAAAGGATCATGTTCAAGAGGTTACAACACCAAGAAGCATGTCACAAATCAACAAAAAGTTTCAAATCGTGGTTTTCAAGTTCATACACTAACAAAGGCAAGAATAAGCATGGTAAAGAAATGAGCCAAATTTTTTCAAGAACATAAACATGTTAAACATCTAAAGTTGATTCATATAAGATTAATCATGCAATAAGAATCATGTACTAAGTCAAAGAAACTCATGAAAATAAGTAAAAAACCCTAAAAAAGGTCATGTCTTTCAAGTGGATCAAAGTGTTTCAAAAATGGCAATTATTGACTTCTTTCTTCACACATTGAAACTAGAGATATCAAAGAATATTTTTCAAAAATAATGGCATCAAAATGATAAAAATCAAAGAAGCTATGCACTTTGGAAAATTGGGTTCAAAACTAGGGCAGGGCAAGGCAAAAACTTGGGCAACTTGAACCTAGTCTAGGCAGATTTGCAAAAGCAATCATAACTTGCTCAAAACTTAATGAAATTGAGTGAAACAAAAAAGAAAATTGTGTATTTTTTCACAAATACCTAAAAGGTGGTGGTAGTTTTCAAAGATCATGCATCATTTGGAACATTCGAAGACATAATTGAAAATGACAAGTTATATGCAAGAACATGTGGACAGTTAAATGTACATGGTTTAAGCAGCAAGCAAGTGATCAAATACACCATATGGAACATATAAATTATTTTTACAAACATCACACATCAAGAGAGTAGTTCAAACAACAGATTGCACATGAAGTGGTCAAAATGGCAAGTTTGAGCAAGAACATGGTGACAATCAGAAATGGATCATTTCAATAACCAATAAGTGGTTCAACACAACACATATAACAAGTAAATGATGTTTACAAACATCTAACACCTATGCTCAAACAGAAACACATAGTTGCATATGGAAATGACATGAAAAGAAAACTAGCAAGACATAACAAGTGGACAGTCAAGAGTACATAAGTTTGTGATCAAGAAAAGGTTCAAACATGACCTATAAGTGATGTCTAACATGTTCAAGTTCAGTGTACCTCAAAGCATAACATGTTTTTAAAAGTAGCTAGTATGAACAATTACCTCTTGTAGCCTCCTTAAGAAAATACACAAAGCAATAATTCAAATTGAGATGTGATGATTCAAACAGCCTTAAGATGCTCCAAATAAACTATTCGAGTGATCCAAACTCCCTCCGAGTGGCTGTTTTGAAAGAATGACCTCCTTTTGCAAGAAATCACCAAAAGTTCCAAAGTGAAATGCTAGTATATGATGTTACAGAAGTGTGGTAATGATTTGGATAACACAAAAAAACTTATACATTAGGTGTTTGAAGGGTTAGAGTGGCTGGAAATAAAGTGGACATAGTTGTGGCTTCAAAGATGCAGAAAGTCAAACTATTTTGGATTGACAGTTGACTTTTTGAATGATATATTTTTTGGTGAAGGTGTGTGTTTGAACAACTTCAATACTTAATTTTTGATGTGTTTGAAGTGTTGGTGGAGGTGTTTGATGGCTGGAAAAGGTTTTGGAAGGGTTTATGCAAAGGCAGTTTTTTGGTGCACAAGGGAGCAAGTTCAATGCTTGCAAGAAGGTTGTGATCTGAGGAATGAGAGAGATTTTGCTTGGTTTCTAGATCAATCTGTTGTGTTTTCAATGTGAGGAGAGTGTCCAATTTATAGGCAAGGTTAGAGAGCAAGTGATATGGGCAGATTGTATCATCTTGTCAAATTTGCCCTTTTTGTAGGCAAAAGGAGCAAATCCATCTTGAGATCTTTATTTTGAGCATGAGCCACCTCTCTGTGTTTCATAATCATATATAGCATGAAAATAGTGGTATTGAAGTGAAAGGAAGAGTGCAGATGATGTAGTAGCTGAGTTGTGACAAAACTTGCAAAAAGTTTCTCTCTCCTTGCCACTTGCATCCACTTGCAAGAATAAATAATTAATTTAATCCAAATCTGATCTTTTGCTCGTGGAAAAGCATTGTAATATCATTAATAAAGTCCCTAAGCATAAAATAATGGTTTAAGCAAGGGATTAGAAGAGATTTGAGTGGTTTATGCATCAAAATGCAAGTGCTGAGCTAGGTTTTGTGATATGAAAAAGGCCCAACTTGTCCTCTTCGATTCTCCCTAGCCATAAAGGCTGAGTAAATTCTCTCGTACTTTTTAAAAAGTTTCAAATGTGATCTAAAACATTCATGTTTTACAAAAGTTAAAATTCCAAAAGGAACTGTGTCAAAAATCCTCTTGAAGTTTGTTGCAAAAGTTGACTTACAAGTCAAGAAACATGAAAATTTTCTAAGTGTGGAAATCCTTCACAACTTGATGAGCTTATAACTCCAAATACATGTATTTTTGGAACTCAACCCCATAGTGCAAGTTTGTAGGTATCCTCAAGAGCTTTCCAACAAGCTTTGAACCACTCCATTTGGATGTGTGGTTAGGACGTTATGATCATTCCAGGTTGGCTTAAAATTAGGGTTTTTCATGAATCCTAGTTTCTTGATTTGCAAGTTATCCATCAACCCTTGATTAAATCTCCACAAAACTCACTAGTTAGGCACAAAATGATCTTGTAAAACTTGCTTGCTTTAATTTGGGGTCAAAACCCTAAATGTAAAAGAGTTGACTTTCCAGACAAACTAACCAAACACTTGAAAATTTCAGGATCGATCTTCAGTGTTCTGAGTTCTTTGAGCCTTTCAAACTTCTTGAGGAGAATTTAATAAGTCATAGGAGTGTCATGAACCATGATTCAATCCTTGGAAACCCATTTAGACCAAAAGTCAAACATCCGTTGACTTTTCCACTTGAAACCCTAATCAGAGTTTTGCACTGCACTGCTCCTATTCTTTTGGTGACAACCTCAAATAGCACTTATTCTTGGAAAGATGTGAGCCTCTTGATGATATGAAGACTTAATTTGTAGAAGATCAATCCAAAACTTTGACTGATCAGTCCACATGATTCTTGATTTTGACATTGTGAAACCCTAATTCATCTGCATCTTGACAAAGATTAACTTGAAAAAGGTTAGGGTTAGATAACATATGCTTGATGCACCTAGAATGATAATGGAATCTAGGGGTCAAAATTTGAGGTATGACAGTTCCCCCTATTTAAATATCTTTACCAGATGACAATGAGAGATAACGATCTCCATAGAATCATGATGAAAGGTATTTAAATATAGCAAACCGAAAATTTTATCCCTTAGATGCGATGGTATACAAAAGGGAAAATGTTGATCATGCAATGAATTCTAAGAATGATGCTTTATGATGATTGAGTGCAAGAAAATGCTAACACACAAGTAAAATACAAAATAAGAACAAAACAACAAGTAACCACTCATTGGGAACACATGCACACTAGGTAGAGACCCAAAGCAAACTAACCGATAGTTCAGACATGACTAAAGATGGTACTTTACGGGGATCCTCCACACAGGAGACAAGGAATAAAAACTCCAATGGGGAAGGAAAACCTCCACCGGAGAAAAAAAATCCACTGGGGAAATGTATATCCGGCTGGAAGATTCATCAAGGGAAACAAGATAAGAAGCCACACAGGGGAACAGAAGTCAATAGACTCGGACTCCAACTGGGGATTCAATAGACAAGAGACACGGTCCCTATTGGGGAACAAACCAAATGGGAATCTTCCTTGCAATGAAGATTTCAAATGGGATCTTCAAGAAAGGACTAGAAACAATACCAGACCCATCGGGGATGCTAGTGACCACTAGACCTGCAAGACTTGCTGGGGATATCTAGGGGTTCACTTGGGATGCTGGTAACAACCAACCATCATAAGATCAGGTTTAGAATAACATTGTTAATAACCATTGGGCCTTCAAAGGATATGGTAATGACCAAAACTAAGGTACTAACAACAATCGGACCTTAAACGATGCCAGTCAAAACATTACTGGTCTTTCCAATAAATATGGTGACAACCAAATGAGCAATACTAATAACAATTGAGCTTTCAACAATGCCAATGATTACTGGACTTCCTGAGGAATGCTAGTAACGACTATACTTCATTGGGAGATGTTGGTAACAACTAAAAATCAAAGAACACAACAGAGTTTGGATGAAATTTGCCAATTACAATTGGACTTTAAACAATGCCAGTAACCACTGGACTTTCTTGGGGATTGGTGACGACCAAAACGACAATACCAATAACAATTGGATTTTAAACACAATGCCAGTAACTATTGGACTTCCAAGAGGATATGGCAACGACCAAAATCAATGATATCAATGACGATTGGATTTTGAGCAATGCCAGTAACTACTAGACTTCAGCAGAGTCAGTTAACAAACGGGACATTGACAGGGGGGATAGATTCAGGTAAACACCAAATCTTAAGGATAAGCTGCAACATTAGTAACGACTAAAGTTTGGTAACTACCAACTAGCAGTATCAGATAGGGGCCAACGACCGACCTATTGCTAGTCACAACTAGACTTCCCAAGGGAATCTGGTGACGACCAGACAAACAAAAGCAATAGGGAGCTGGTAACAACTAGACTTCCTGGGGAATCCAGAGAGAAATAAAACCTTCCCTGGGGATTAAACCAAAAAAAGAGGATTTCCTTATAGCGAAGAGTTCAAACGAGATCTTCAAGAAACAACTGAAGGTGTAGGTAATAAACAAAACATCTTAAGAAATATCGCTAATAAACGTTGGCCTTTTTAAAAGGATATGGTAACGACTAAAACTGAGATGCCAATAAAAATTGGACTTTAAACGATGCCAATCAAAACATTATTGGACTTACTAGGGATATAGTATTTATCACAATAATACTTAAGCCAGATAACTTGACAAAGTTAAGGTAACAACCGAAGGGTAAGCCCGTGACAACAGGTCTGAAGAAAAGGAGTTTAGTAATGACCAAAGGATCTCAAGTTGATACCCAATAACCACTGAGGAAGGAACACCTGACAGGTTCTTGAAAAGAAAACCGTCTAACCGGATCACAAAGACTACATCCAGAAAATACCAAAACGAGAGGTATGCTGACAAATGCATATGCTAATGGTATGATACAAATGCAATGCCGAACGACTCGCAAGGGAAAGAAATGAAAGATAGATAACGATCTATCATAGGGGAAACGAAGAATCACACTAAATCCCAACACTGGAGAATGGTCTTAATTCTCTGGGGAGGAAATGATCCTTGTTCTTGCAAACTTACTGGAGATAGGTCACAACTCCAATACATCGGATAAAACTTAATAGCGCGGCGGCATGGAGAAAGAATTCTCTATAGAATCTCATATTGTTGAAGTAATGGTACCAAGGTTTCAACCATTTTGTCCTCATGAGAGTGGTCTAAATTAACACTTTCATGTCACAATCAAAGCTACGTCTTGCTTGTTAATTAACTTTCTTCAAAACAATTTTTGTTTCAAAAACCTTTGCTTTCAAAAATCATTATTAACGAATAAGTGATGTTTTGCATAACAAAAAAGGTAGAGCATAATAGAGTATAAACAAATATTGGTCCAAATACGATTTTATTCAAAGATGGAAACTTGTGAAAGGCAAAGTCCCATGGAACAATTACAATTTGGAAAAATGGCAATATAGGTAAAGGTTTAAAAAACCCAATGATCATCCGGTTCTAACTAACTAAGATTCGGTCTGAAATGCTTCCTCTGACGAGAGTAGTGGAAAGTGATCCCTTTTTTACGGTCTTCTACAGTAGTGATAACTCCTGATGCAGTGAAATGCCTTTGTCTCTCATTTTTGTCTAAGCCGCCTTTCTAGGTTTTTGACTTAGAGGGCTTTTTTTTTATCCCTAATTTTTGCCCAGATCTCCTTCATAGGTTATGATCCACTAGGATGCCCCCTTTTTTCCTAAGTTTCCTTTCCAGGTTTTCAACTTAGCGGGTTTTTTAGGCATAATACTTTCTTACTGCATCTGATTTCACAGGATGAGGGAGTTGTTCGCCACCCATCGTCACAAGGATCAAAGAGCCTCCAGAAAAGACAGTTTTCACAATGAATGGGCCGTCGTAGTTTGGCATCGAATTTCCACGCATGTCTCGATGTACTGGAAGAATCTTCTGAGTACTAGCTCACCCTCTTTATATTCTTTGACCTAGAATATTTTATCGAAGGCTCTCTTCATTCTCTTTTGGTAGAGCTGACTGTGGCACATCGTTGTCATCCTCTTCTCATCAATGAGATTCAGAGTGTCGAACCTTTCTTTCACCCATTCATATTCTTCGAGCTTGGCTTCCAGTAAGACCCTTAACGAAGTATCTCAACATCAATAAGTAATATTGCGTCCATCCCGTAGACCAGGGAGAAAAGGGTTGCCCCTATTGAAGTGCGGACAGATGTTCTATATTCGTGCAAAGCAAATTGTAGCATTTCATGCCAATCTTTGTAAGTCACTACCATCTTCTACATAATATTTTTAATGTTTTTATTTGCAGCTTCAACAGCGTCGTTCATCTTAGGCTGGTAAGGAGAAGAGTTGTGATGTTTAATTTTGAAATTGTCACAGAGCTCCTTCATTATTTTGTTGTTCAGATTTGTCCCATTATGTGTAATGATCTGGCTGGGGATTTCGTAACAACACATAATCCCATTTTTGATGAACCGGGCAACCACCTGCTTTGTTACATTCGCATAGGATGCAACTTATACCCATTTGGTGAAATAGTCGATAGCGACGAGGATGAACGGATGACCGTTAGATGCTTTGGGCTCAATCGCTCTGATCATATCAATGCCCTATATTAAGAATAACCAAGGCGTTGTTAACATGATCAGAGGATGTGGTGGCACATGTACCTCGTCCGCATAAATCTGGCATTTATGACATTTTCGGGCAAGTAGGATACAGTCAGTCTCCAAAGTCAACTAGTAATAACCAGCCCTCAATATTTTCTTTGCCATGGCATGGCCACTTGCATGAGTACCGAAGGCGCCTTCAGGAATATCGGTCATCATCATTTTGCTTCTCTTTTGCCAACACATCTGAGTAAGACCATGTCGTGATTTCTTTTATACAAAACATTATTGCTAATGAAGAACTTGGATAAAAATATTTGCACAACTCTCTTATCGAATTTAGAGGCATCGACCGGATACTCTTGATTCTGAAGATAATTTTTAATGTCATAGAACCATGGTTTTCCGTCAGATTCTTCTTCGGTCATCATGACGTATGCTGGCACAGTCTTTCTTTCAATGTTAATCAAGGGAGCTTCGTTGAAAAACCGAACCTTCCATATTGATGCTAGCGTGGCTAAAGCATCAGTAATATTTTTTTTCAGACCTCAGGACATGTTTGAAAGTGACCTTGTCAAAATACTCGATCATATCCAAAATGTAGTCTTTGTAAGGAACCAGTTTTTCGTCTCGGGTCTCCCATTTGCCTTTGAGCTGATAAATCACCAAGGCAGAGTCGCCAAGTACTTCTAGAATCTTAATACGAAGGCCGATGGTAGCTTCAAGACCTAAGATGCAGGCTTCATACTCAGCTATATTGTTTGTGTAATTAAAGCACAATCTTGTAGTGACAACAGTGTAACCGCCGATAGGGTTTTCTAGAACAGCACCAACACCATGACCTCTTTTGTTGGATGCACCATTGAACATCGTTTTCCAACGGGAACTAGGTTCAGGATCCTCTTCAGGATTGGTTTCTTCTTTAGCTTTGCAAAGAATTATGACATCTTCGTCGGGGAAGTCAAATTTGAGCGGCTGATAATCTTCGACAGGTTGATCAACAAGGTAGTCTGACAAGACGCTTCCTTTTATCGACTTCTGTGCAACATATTGAATGTCATAATTTGACAAGAGAATGTGCCATCTTGCAAGTCTCCCCATCTAAGCAGGTTTCTCGAATATGTATTTTATTGGATCCATTTTGGATATCAACAAAGTAGTGTGACATATCATGTATTGTCTCAGACGTTTAGCCGCCTAAACCAGCGTGCGACAAGCTTTTTCCAATGGAGAGTAACGACTTTCACAATCGGTGAACTTCTTGCTAAAGTAATAAATTGCATGCTCTTTCTTCCCTGATTCATCTGTTTGGCCCAAGACATAACCCATTGATTCTTCGAGCACAGTCATGTACATGAAGAGAGTTCTTCTAGGTACAGGAGGGATCCATATTGGAGGCACTTGGAGGTATCCTTTGATCTTTTCAAATACCGACTGGAAATTCTCGTTCCACACAACCTCTTGATCCTTTCATAACAAATTAAAGATTGGCGTGCAAGTAGGAGTCAAGTTGGAGATGAACTTAGAGATATAATTTAGTCTGCCAAGGAAACCTCTGATTTGTTTCTCAGTTTGTGGTGTAGGCATTTCCTGGATGGCTCGTACCATGTCGGAATCCACTTTGATTCCGTATTGACTAACAATGAAACCGAGTAGTTTCCCAGATCTGACTCCGAAGGTACATTTAGCAGGGTTTAGTCTCAGTTGATACTTCCATAGTTTTTTAAATAACTTCAATAGATGATCAAGGTGATCTTCTTCGCTTTGAGACTTGACAATCATATCATCAATGTAAACCTCAATTTCTTGGTGCATCATGTCATGAAATAATGCTACCATGGCTCGTTGATATGTGGCCCCAACATTTTTCAAACCAAAAGGAATAACCTTATAATAATAAGTGCCCCAGGGCATGATGAAGGTTGTCTTTTCCATATCAGCTGGGTCCATTTTTATCTGGTTATAGCCGGAGAAACTGTCCATGAATGAAAATACTACAAATATGGTTGTACTATCCACCAAAGTGTTGATATGCGGCAGAGGGAAGTCGTCCTTCAGACTAGCTTTGTTAAGATCCCTGTAATCTACGCACATTCTAACTTTGCCATACTTCTTTGGCACTGGCATAATGTTGGCCACCCACTCAGGGTATTTAGATACTGCTAAGAAGCTTTCATCTATTTGCTTTTTGACCTCATCTATGATCTTGAGAGCCATGTCAGGTTTGAACCTTTGAAGTTTCTACTTAACCGGAGGACATTTAGGTTTAAGAGGAAGCTTGTGAACTACGATGTCGCGTCTAATCCATACATATCTTGGTAGGACCAAGAAAACACATCTGTATACTCTTTGAAAAGCATTACCAATCTATCTTTAACCTTTGCCCCTAGGGATGCCCCAATCTTGACCTCTTTTTTCACTTCTTCAGAGCCCAAGTTGATGATGTCGATCTGTTCTTTGTAAGGTTGAAGATAAGCATCCTCGTACTCGGTCATTTTCATAAGCTCGTCAAGAATTTCAAGATCCTCATGAATCTCGTCTTCAACTTGGAATACCAGTGAACCAAAGTCAGAAAGAACTGGATGATCATCGGGTTTAGCGGGTGATGGAGGTTCTCTGCATGTGTTAACGGGCTTAAAATGAGAAAACACACACACACACACACACACACATAGAGATGCAAATGATGAATTCTTTTTAGGTTTTCAAAAAAGATTGCCATTTTTCCTTTTTTACAAAAAAGTGAAAACAATAAAAAAAAAATGCAATGAGCAACAAAAATGGGAGTTTAACAAAACACTCATTCATTGATTGATCTTTTAATTGCAAAAGTATGACCCATACAAAATGATCCACTGGCCCCGGGCACGACCATGGATTAAAAACAAAGAAAATGCTAACAAGCAAAACAAACAAATTACTCGAAGAGTGGTAACATGACGGGAACTTCAACGACCTCCCAATTGCACAGAATGGCTTCATCTCGGAACACCAGGTCGTCAATGCAACTCTCTTCAATGTATTCTTCGATAGCATTTACTTGAACACCGTCACTTACGAAGATCACTTTCAGGGTCTTCAGGCGCTTTCCATTGGCTTCTGATTCTTCATCTAGAGTTGGTTTGTAACCCAACCCTTGTTGGTCGTTCTTCACCCGAGCGTTGACTTCGATTACCTCTCCCCAACCTTGTGGAAGTCCTTCCTTCATGGAGTTTTTAATACTCTGGGCAGAGACGAAAGATGGACCGTGTGTAACTACATCGTCCTCAATCAACACAGCATATGTAATCTCTAATTCTTGAAAAGTCGTTTCCAATGCATCTTCGTCAGCTTCAATGTATCAGAAGGAGGATAGATTTCTCACTATCAGGTCCTCTTTGCCGTGAACTACAACCAACTGATCCTCAGTAATGAGTTTCATCTTCTGATGTAATATGGATGTGACAGCGCCCGCTGCATGTATCCACGACCTTCCCAGCAGACAGCTATATACTGAATTTATGTCCATTACCTGGAAGGTGATTTCAAAGACCTGGGGTCCCACCATGATCGGAAAATCAACCTCTCCTTACGGTTCTCCTCGATCCATCAAAATCCTTCACAATCAAAGATGTGGCTCTCATCTCAGCTCCTTTGTATGCCAACTTAGCTAATGTTCTTTTGGGCATTACATTGAGGGCTGACCCAGTGTGAATAAGTACTCTGGTGAGTGTATCCTCTTCACACTTAATAGACACGTGTAAGGCACGATTGTGCTTGCAAACCTCAGTGGTCAAGTCATTATTGTCGAAGCTCAGTGTATTGCAGGCTGTGATGTTAGCAACGACAGAGTCAAATTTCCCCATAATGATGTCTTTCGTTACATGCTCTTGTGTTAGTATCTTCAACAGAGCTTGTCGATGAGCGGGAGAGATTAGCAGTAACGACATAATCAAGATTTTGTATGGTGTCTGGTTGAGTTGGTTCACTACCCGGTAATCGCTTCGGCAAATTATTCTCAGAAATTCTTCCTCATCCTCCTTTGGGACCTCATTCCCTTTCATTTTTTTGATAACGGGCTCTTTGGAGGTGGCTTCCTTAGGAACAGTTTCCTTAGGAGCGGTAGTGGTTGCTTTGGGAATAGTGGCAGCTGCCCGAGGAGCAGTAAAATTTTCCATGGGTTGATATATACAACCACTGCGGGTAATTTTGCTTGCCCCAAAGATGTTTGTCATGTCCTCCTGCCTTCTTCCAGATTTCATGTTATACTAGGAATAGTCGTATTTCCAAGATACATCTTTTGGATTAGGACCCGATCCCCTCCTTGGATAACACCTTGGTTTTGACTGGTCTGCGGCTGGCGCAGGGTTGTTGTGGAACACAGGCCTGACAGCAGCAGGAGAAGCAAACTTGCTACTCACAGTATTGAATACTGACCTCTTTTCAGATTTTTTTAGAAAATTGAATATTGGCTCAATCACCGAGACATCTTCTTTTTTCTTCTTCCCACAAATTTGTAGCAAACCTCCATCGACTGAATATCCTTCTACACTAGGTTACAACCCTTCAGATTACGATGATAATCGCTATAGCTTTCATGGGAACCTTGGATAAGACCCGCCTTTATCAATTTTTTATGCAACTCGACCATTGGAGTTTTGACTTCAGACACCTCGGAAATTAATCTTATATCAGAATCTTCCTCTACAGCATGGACACCGCCATGGTTTGGCAAAGGATGGTTTTCCACATTAGGATGGTTGTCCTCAAAGGAAAGGATCTTTTTTCATTCAATTTGCGCACAATGTGTTGGAGTGCTATTCAAACTTCGAGGTCGTGCCCTGCAGCATTTTCATGAAATGCACATCGTGCGTTCGAGTTGTAGTAATGTGGTAATGGAGTTGGAAGGGGACCCAACTTCCTGGTCTGAATTAGGCCTTGTTGTACCATTAAAGGGTACAAATCAGTATAACTCACGGGGATGGGCTGAATCCCTGACCTTCTGTTCTGAAAAGCAAGCCTTAGAGCCAGCGCTCTTTAATGTTGTCGTGCTTGCTGATTGTGATTTTGTTGATAGGCGTTGGGAGTCTGTTGCTGAAAGTTTTGCGGGTTTGGCCGAGGTTGAAACACCGACGTGACTGCAGCCACATATTATTGTCGCTGATGATTTCATTGAGGTTGTAGACGAGGTAACCGTTGATTTTGTGGGTGATTTCTTCTATTCTGAACCCTCTCATCGTATATTATAGCATTAGTCTCTCCTTCCTTTTTCTTGTGGAAGTTTCCCGGTGGCTTTTTCATTGTGCTAGTGCTAGTCGAACTCGTCATTTTTCCATTTTTAAAATCAACTTCTACCTTTATACTGACGACCACAATATCAGAGAAGTTGGTTGTGATACTGCTAACCATTCTTTCATAGATTTCAGGTCTGACGGTATCCACGAACCAATCAGCCAACTCTTTTTTCGTTAGGGGAGGTTCTACCTGGGCGGCGGTCCCGTGCAATCTCTGCACATATTCTTTAAAGGATTCCGAACTCCTCCGTGTCATGCTGAAAAGCTGACAATGGTCTGGCACTAAATCCATGTTGTGTTTGTACTGTTGAATGAACGCATCAGACAAATCTTGGAAGCAATGAATTTTAGATTGATCCAGACTTAAGTAACATTTAGAAGAGGCACCCTTAAGACTGTCTTGAAAGCAGTGTATCAATAATTTGTCATTCTTAATATGCGGGGACATGCATCGACAGTACATGATCAGGTGAACCCTTGGGCAAGTTGCCCTTTCGTACTTTTCAAACGTAGGCATTACGAATTTGGGAGGAAATACCAAGCCTGAAACCAAACATATGTCCTTGGCATCAGACTTAAAGACATTGTTTCCTTCTATGGCCCTCATTCTTCTGGCCATTATGTTCGTTTCAAACCGTAGTTTCTCATATTTTTCATCTTCAGTCTCAGACCCGTCGGGTACGTCGAATATTGGTTGATGATTGTTGAAGATTGATCGGAATTATGCATGAGCACCGGCCTGAGTTTAAACGGGATTTTGGAATACGGCTGATGACTGAATGGTTGAGCATCACTGTATGAAGGCATGAAATCTCTGGCAATGCCAAAAGGATGTTCTGTTTCTGAAGTTACTAATGGAGGAGGATTTTCTTTCGTTGTGTTGATTTCAGACACTACTGTAGGTTGTGTGTCCATATTTTCCTTAATTACCTGAAAGAATTCCATGATTTGGCTAACGTCACCATGTAGCCCTTCGAAGTCGTTGTTGATCTAATCGATTCTTAAGTCTTGATCTTCCATTCTCTTTTGAGCACTGGCTCTTATGTTGTACCGATGGGTATTCAGAGTGATTCTGACAGCAACAGGAACACCGGATGAGCCGAAAGACCAATGAAATGCAAGATGAAATGCAAAATGGAATTTAGTATGCAATGCAAATGTAGACCATATATTCAAGGAACACCAAAAATTTTGTTTATGAACAAAATTAATGGATCAACACGTGACAACGCGATGAAAACTTAACAAAATTTTCATTAATAAGAAGAGTTTTACAACATAAAGTTTTCATTAAGAAATGAAACTTTTACAACATTTTACAAAATGAAAGATCACATATTCCTATAAGTCTGGGGTTCAACAAAAGGAAATTAATAGCTAAGGATCCTCTAACAAGATGGCCCTTCTCCCTCCTACAGCCTTGTCTTCCTCTGGCTTTGACGAAGTAATTCCCAAAGTTCTGCATTTTCCCGTTCGGCTTTTACCAAAGCAAATTTCAACTCTCCTCTAGGCAAGAGTTCCTCTGGATCCAGAGTAATATCGTAGGAGTGAGTATAGAACATCTTCAGTGCTATCACTTTTGACTATAACAGATACTCCTTCGAAATGAGACAACTTGGATTTTCCACGGCGGTCATTCCTTGCAGGTTGGGGTGATGTCAGGCAAAGATAATTCGTGCTTCAAAATCTGGATCAACATCCTTTTCACAGAAGCAAGTCTCTAGCAGGGATGGCTCCGGTTCTTTCTCGGTAGGGTATCCTAGCTGACGGCGAGCTAAAATAGGGTTGTAGTTGATATGCCCTCTGGTGCCGATTAGAGGTATATTTGGGAATTCCCTACAAATATGTATCATGGCTACTCCTCCGGAGCCAGGTCATACCAGCTAATGTTGTAATGAGAAAGTGAAGCCAGTTTTACAATCCATCCATCACTATCTTCTAGGTTCGACAGAGGGAATGTCATAGGCAAGTGTGAAATAAACCACTTTCTTAGGAGTGTCGTGCAGCAGGAAAATTGCCCGTGATTGTACACCTTCCACCGATGAATGGTGAAATAGGTATCAGCCAAGAGAGTGAGAGATGGATTTATGACAAGAAATAGCTTGATAGCCTCCAAACTAATGAACTCAGATTTGCTAGGAAATATGTATAAGTCCTAAATCAAGAAAGATATTATAGCTTCAAAGATTCCAAAATCTCCACGGTCATAATAGAACTCAGTCTTCTCCATGAATGTCTCACTTCCATTCCGGTAAATTTACCCCTATTATCCAACTAGGTTGAAAGGCCAGTGGGTTCTAGGTGAAGAGCTTCAGCAACATCTCTTCTTTTTGGTTTTCTCTCCCTTCCATAGTTAGTTGTGAAAGTCATAAGAATTTTCAGATGCTCGGAGTATTCTTCCAAGGTCGGTAGCAACTAAAAGTCTGGGAATGTGAAGTAATGGTACAGTGGGTCGTAAAACTTCACGAGGGCTTGCAGCATTTCCTTATTTACTTGCGTATCTAGCAAAGATAACAAGTCCCCATACTTGGCTATAAAAGCAGCAGGAATCCTTACTAGGATCCTTAAGATCCTTAGGTTGTCCAACCTCAGGCTTGGGAATGTAATCATATTTCTTTGACCCATCACTATGTCTGCAAAAAAACAAGATTTTTGATTTCCTTGAATGGTTAGCAAAATGTAGAATGCAATGCAAAGATGCCAAATAAAACTGGTTTTACAAAACTCAAAAGATAATTAAAGCGAAACCCTCGTTTTGTTTATGTTAGGAAAAGTTATAACTTTTGAAATATAACACAAGAAACGTAAGGCTATGTCAGAGGAGAAGACTAGGCTCTATGGTTAGGAAGTCTGACAAGAATCCTATCCGCGTGTCCTCTTCAGTCTTTTCAACATAGTGTTCTCCATCACCAACTTGTCTATTATTCCTTTCTAAGCGCCATAAGTTGGTGGGATATTCGAATACTCATGAGTAATCTGCGTAGGTTTGACACTAGAGAAAAATAAATTCTCTTTCATGACATCCCCGTCAGTCAGGTGTCTTTCGAGCCACCTAATCAACTCGTCTTTGTCTTGTAGATCTCTATGCAATTCCTTCGCCTCAGCATGAAGAGTATGGTACTTTCCTTCCCAAGTGTCCCTCTCAAGCTTTGTTCTTTCAAGAATCTCTTGGTACTCTTCCATATTTTCTATAGGAATGACAGAAGATGATGCGATGACAATCTGTGTGTTCTTCTCAGGAAGGTAAGGCATCTTGAGATCACGAATTCGATATTGGACCCACTGAGTGAATGGCTCAAAGGCTGCACAGTTCCTCTTCCCAAGGTCAACTTTGGTTTTTCTCTAGATTTTCTTCCAAGAATCAATCGTCATGTTTCTTAAAATTTCCTCCGCTTCGGTGTTAAGGTAAAAGAAACCAGACAGTTGGATATTGTTAGGCTTATCCTTCATTGAGAATCCAAATTGATGTCTAGCCAAAGCAGGATTATAGTTGATCCCCCCTTGTACTCCCAAGAGTGTTATATTCGGAAAAGAACCACAACTATCAATGTAGACTCCCCGGTCATAGGCGGGATCATACCAAAGAATATCTTCTTGAGTTAGAGATATAATCCTTTGAGACCATCTCCAACCATTAGGAATTTCTTTGAAAGCATCCGTCTTTGGTAGATGATTAACAAACCATCTGTATAACAAGGGTGCACAGCAGCTGATAGTCCCTCTACCTTGAAGAGTTCTATGATGAATTGAATGATAAGCGTCACCTAACAAAGTGGGTACCGGGTTACCATTTAATAATATGGTGATGGCAGTTGAATTGACGAATTCTTCTACCTCTGGGAACAACACCAAACCATATATCAGTAGAGCCAAAACTGCTTCGAATGCGTCCATACTACCTTCCTTGGCAAGGTAAGTAACCTTCCTCAATAAGTAAGTAGAATGAAAACCTTTGACTCCATTATTTGATGTATGATTGGCTTTGACCTCGGATACTTCTAGATGGAGTGTGTCAGCAATCTTCTTAGGGGAGGGCAGCTTCTCCAAACCACTGAAGGGTTTCTTATCCTTCACGGGAATTCTAATTAAGTAAGAATATTCTTCTAATGTTGGCATCAACTGGAAATCTGGGAAGGTGAAACAATGGTATAGCGGATTGTAGAACTGAACCAAGGTGCTGAGAACCCCTTCTTTTATTCTAGTCTTCACAATACTCATAAGTTTTCCATATGTTTTTCCCAAAGTCTTCGGATACCATTGTTCCTAGCTTTCTCAACTCCATTGTATCACATTTCTTGAAGTTATATTTCTTAGTATTTCTTTTTCCAAAATCCATGATAACTAGGGTTTCGCAAAAAGAAAATAACTGAGTTTTACAAAACCAGTGCAATGAAATGAGATGCTATGATGATGTGATGATATGATGTACACATAGCACATACACAAGTATTCACAAATACACAATGTACAAATGCAAATGCTGACAAGCAAAGGTCCTAGGTTTAGGTTACAAGCATGAAGCCAGGGTATACCCTCACAAAGGACATGTACTAAGGTTTTCATTGTACCTGTAGAATGGGTTCTATCAAGAGTTCCCAGAGTCATAGATAAATCCCTCAGATATTATCAACCAACATGACTACTCACGTGGGTCAAAAATATTCTCGGGATAGACGGACTACTCCCTCATGGTCTCCCACTACGTCCTAAAAAGGCTAAGTGGGGTAAGTGGGTAACTAAAGGTCCTCAGTTTCACGGACTCTCATGTTGAAAAAACTAATGAAATGCATGACTATTCATACAACATTAATTATCTTAAGGAGGTCTCAGCTGAGCGTGGTTACATCATATGTCAAACATGTTACAACTACTCCCAATAATCAACTATTGATCATACCACATCCTATCATATGTACACTCAAGTCGGGGTTAAGACTTACCTCACCACTCAAGATATCACTCAAAATGATCCAATGAAAACAAAACATTTATATATTCACAAATATACAGGTACAGGAAAACATACAGAGATATAGCATACAAACACAGAAAGTGGGTTAAACCCTCAAGATTACATCTTCGTATTTCCCACTGAATTCCATTTTTGTTGCGGTGAGAATCGGATGTCAAGTTATTGATTAACTTGAATCTTAGTTCATTGAAATTCACCACCGGACTTCGATTTATCCAAAGGAAAGGTTAAAGAAAGAAAAACCTTTTACGCGATGTAACAACAACGCTAAAGATTCGGGGATCGAGGGTTGGTTATGTCTAGGGTAGGTATTTCACATCCTAGACATCTGTAGTACTCTACAGGAACCTTCAGTGTGTGTGCATGCTAAGTTATCTAAGTTATTTGCTAGGGTAATTGAGATCAAGGTTAGGGTAAAGTTGAGGTAAAGACCTAAGGATAGTTCTAAGGTTGCCCACAAAGATGTCGCATCTTATGCCTACGTATCCTGATTAGGATGGAATTAGAGTAACTGTAGTTCTCCTAAATAGGGATGAAGAACACTTGACTATGGTCAAGGATCCAATGGGGAACAAACATAACAATGTTTGTATAGATTTAAAAAAAAATATCTAGATCTAAGTTTAACACTCAAGGGGATTGACTTTGACAAAAGCCAAGAGGGGAGTAAGTAATCATGACAATGATCCTTACATAGAGTTAACAAACTCTATCTTAAAGTTCTAATTGAAGGATACTTCTAACAAGGGGTAGATCTTTAGACTTAAAGAAAAGTCTAATGGATATAGGTTCTAACTTAACTAAGTTAAAGGACCTAATGACTTAACCAAGTCAAGGGGAGGGGTAAAAACGAGCTATCTATGATTATGAAGTCAATAGAGAGACTTTCCTTTGGAATAAGGGAATAACAAGGCAACTGGATGAGAACTAACAAGTTCCATCACTTGGAGAGAACTTAACAAAGTTAAAGCACACATAACCATTCATTCAAACATGATAAAGATATGAAGAGCATGGTAACAACCAAGAAAGCTTTATCATGACAAAATTCAAATATTATGAAAGTAAAAACCCAACAAGAGCAAGCATGAAACATGTGTAACATAAACAAGTTTATCAATGGTAAAAAAACAAAACTCAATCATAAAAGTTACAAATTGAGTCAAACATGGTATATAGATCAAACAAATAGAAATTTAACAATATTTAATCATTTTCAAGGCATGTTGATGATAATCAATCATGAATAAGCAAAAAGAGTGACAACAATTCAAGCATGGGTTCAAACTTCACATAAGGGAAGGTAAACAAAATTCATAGTATATTTAAAAGCAAGAATAAATCCTAAGCATGTTATGGTTCTAACAAGACACACAAACAAGTAAGATAAAGTTAAATAATCATGTTCAAGAGGTTACAACATCAAGAAAACATACATGGATTCATAGAGAAGTTCCAAGTCATACATTCGCATTCATGCATTTACAAAGGAAAGAATCAAACCCTAAACATGTTATGGTTCTAACAAGACACATAAATAAGTAAGGTAAGGTTAAGGGATCATGTTTAAGAGGTTACAACACCAAGAAGCATGTCACAAATCAACAAAAAGTTTCAAGTCATGGTTTTCATGTTCATACACTAACAAAGGCGAGAATAAGCATGGTAAAGCAAGGAGCCAAATGTTTTCAAGCCCATAAACATTTTAAACAACCAAAATTGATTCATACAAGATCAATCATGCAAGAAGAATCATGTACTAAGTCAAAGAAACTCATGAAAACAAATAAAAACCCTAAAAAAGGTCATGTCTTTCAAGTGGATCAAAGTGTTTCAAAAATGACAATTCTTGACTTCTTTCTTCACACATTAAAAATAGAGATATCAAAGAGAATTTTTCATAAATAATGGCATCAAAATGATAAAAATTAAAGAAGTTATACACTTTGGAAAATTGGGTTCAAAACTAGGGCAAGGCAAGGCAAAAACTTGGGCAACTTGAACCTAGTCTAGGCAGATTTGCAAAAGCAATCATAACTTGCTCAAAACTTAATGAAATTGAGTGGAAAAAAAATTGTGTATTTTTTCACAAAGAACTAAAAGGTGGTGGTAGTTTTCAAATATCAGACATCATTTGCAAAATTTGAAGACATGATTGAAAATGACAAGTTATGTGTAAGAACATGTGGGCAGTCAAATGTACATGGTTTAAGCAGCAATCAAGTGATCAAACACACCATATGGAACATATAAATTATTTTTATAAACATCACACATCAAGAGAGGAGTTCAAACAACATATTGCACATAAAACGGTCAAAATGGCAAGTTTGAGCAAGAACATGGTGACAGTCAGAAATGGACCATTTCAATAACCAATAAGTGGTTCAACACAACACATATAACAAGTAAATGATGTTTACAAACATCTAACACCTATGCTCAAACAGAAACACATAGTTGCATATGGAAATGACATGAAAAGAAAACTAGCAAGCCATAATAAGTGAACAATCAAGAATACATAAGTTTGTGATCAAGAAAAGGTTCAAACGTGACCTATAAATGATGTCTAACATGTTCAAGCTCGGTGTACCTCAAAGCATAACATGTTTCTAAAAGTAGCTAGTATGAGCACTTACCTCTTGTAGCCTCCTTAAGCAAATGCACAAAGCAAGAATTCTAGTTGAGATGTGATGATTCAAACAGCCTCAAGATGCTCCAAATAAACTATTCAAGTGATCCAAACTCCCTCCAAGTGGCTGCTTTGACAAAATGACCTCATTTTGCAAGAAATGACCAAAATTTCCAAAGTGAAATGCTAGTATATGGTGTTACAGAAGTGTGGTAATGATTTGGATAGCCCAAACAACTTATATATAAGGTTTTTGAAGGGTTAGAGTGGCTGGAAATAAAGTGGACAGAGTTGTGGCTTCAAAGATGCAGAAAGTCCAACTATTTTGGATTGATAGTTCAATTTTTGAATGAGATGTTTTATGGTGAAGGTGAATGTTTGAAAAACTTCAATACTTCATTTTTTATGTATTTGAAGTGTTGGTGGAGGTGTTTAATGGCTGGAAAAGGTTTTGGAAGGGTTTATGCAAAGGTAGTTTTTTGGTGCACAAGGGAGCAAGTTGAATGCTTGCAAGAAGGTTGTGATATGAGGAATGAGAGAGATTTTGCTCGGTTTCTAGATCAATATGTTTTATTTTGGATGTGAGGATAGTTTCCTATTTATAGGCAAGGTTAGAGAGCAAGTGGTATGGGCAGATTGCATCATCTTGTCAAATTTGCCCTTTTTGTAGGCAAAAGGAGCAAATCCATCTTGAGATCTTTCTTCTAACCATGAGCCACCTCTCTATGTGTTTCATCATCATCTATAGCCTGAAAATAGTGGTCTTAAAGTGAAAGGAATATTGCAGCTGATGTAGTAGCTGAGTTGTGACAAAACTTGCAAAAAGTTTCTCTCTCCTGGCTACTTGCATTCACTTGCAAGAATAAACAATTCATTTAATCCAAATCTGATCTTTTGCTCATGGAAAAGCATTGTAATATCATTAATAAAGTCCCTAATCATAAAATAAGGGGTTAAGAAAGGTATTAGAAGAGGTTTGAGTGGTTTATGCATCAAAATGCAAGTGCTGAGCTTGGTTTTGTGACATGAAAAATGTACAACTTGTTCTATTCGATTCTCCCTAACCTCAAAGGTTGAGAAAATACTCTTGTAATTTTTAAAAAGCCTTAAATATGATCTACAACATTCATGTTTTACAAAAGTTCAAATTCCAAATAGAACTATTTTAAAAATCCTCTTGAAGTTTGTTGCAAAAGTTGACTTACAAGTCAAGAAACATGAAAATTTTCTAAGTGCGGAAATCCTTCACAACTTGATGAGCTTATAACTCCAAATCTATGCATTTTTAGACCTCAACAACACTTTTGTAGGGCTCCTCAAGAGCTTTCCAACAAGCTTTGAACCACTATATTTGGATGTGTGGTTAGGAAGTTATGATCATTCCAAGTTGGCTTAAAATTAGGGTTTTTCATGAACCGTAGTTTCTTGATTTGCAAGTTATTCATCAATCCTTGATTTAATCTCCACCAAAATCACTAGTTAGTCACAAAATTATGTTGAAAAACTTGATTGCTTGAATTTGGGGTCAAAACCCTAAAATTCAAAGAGTTGACTTTCTAGATAGACGAACCCAACAATTGAAAATTTCAGGATCGATCTTCAGTGTTATGAGTTCTTTGAGCCTTTCAAACTTCTTGAGGAGACTTTAATAAGTCATAGGAGTTCCATGAACCATGATTCAAGCCTTAAAAACCCATTTAGACCAAAAGACAAACTTTAGTTGACTTTTTCCACTAGAAACCCTAATTAGGGTTTTGCACTGCACTGCTCCTATTCTTTTGGTGACAACCTCAAATAGCACTTGTTCTTTGCAATATGTGAGCATCTTGATAATATGAAGACTTAATTTGTAGAAGATCAATCCAAAACTTTGACTGATTAGTCCACAAGATTCTTAATAAACTTTGACTGATTAGTCCACAAGATTCTTAATTTTGACAGTGTGAAACCCTAATTCATCTGCATCTTGACAAAGATTAACTTGAAGAAGGTTAGGGTTAGATAACATATGCTTGATGCATCTGGACTAATAATGAAATATAGGGGTCAAAATTTGGGGTATGACATCTACTTATCTAAGTTTTGACATCATTAAAATAAGTATAGCTAATTATGAAGAACTTTGTCCTCACAAAATAAACTTGGAATGATTGACCTCTATTCCATCTTGAGGATGGATGTTAAGCATGAAGATGTGAGGATTGGAGAAGTTACTAATGTACAAGTTAGTTATGAGTAGGTTAGTAGTAATAACTAACTCATTACATCATACATATATATATATATATATATATATATATATATATATATATATATATATATATATATATATATATATATATATATATATATATATATATATATATATATATATATATATATATATATATATATATATATATATATATATATATATATATATATATATATATATATATATATATATATATATATATATATATATATATATATATATATATATATAGAGAGAGAGAGAGAGAGAGAGAGAGAGAGAGAGAGAGAGAGAGAGAGAGAGAGAGACGTATATTATGAGAATGTTATTTTTATGTGAGAACATGATAATGAAATTAAACTATTAGATTTAAAATAAATAAGTGAGATTATGCGTCATTTTTATTCTCAATCAATTTTCTCTCTCCTCCATTATTAAAATAAATGACTTTAACTATCAATTAATTTTCACTATTTATATCTCTTCTAGTGCCACTTTATTTTGAATAAATTAAATGGCATAATTGGTAGAAGAGTTTGTATAAGGTCTTACAAGACAAGGGAGAGAAGTTTTGAGTTCAAATCCATTTTTAGAGTTTTTTTCTCTGTTTCTCTGTTTTTATGTTTTTACCTGCATTTACATTATTTTAAGATAAAAGATGGTTCTTTTTATTATTTTTATTTTATTTTTGAATTTATTCTTAAATTATTTTTTAATAATTAATATTGTATTTATTATAATGTATTTTAGTCTAAATATTTATAAAAAAAATCAAAATCTCTTTTTGTTAATTCTTGTTATTATTATTATTAGTTATTATTATTACATTACATTATTTTTACTATTATTACATTAAAATTATTTTTAAAACAAATGCACATAGGCCATGAATTCATCCTGATTCATTGGCTTGGCCATGAAGAAACAAATCAAATCAAATCACATGAAAACCCTTTCAAGAATAGATGAACCATAATCAATTCCAAACTCTAATTTTTATCTATAAATAGTACATAGTTTGTACACTTTTGATCATCCACAATAACAAATCTACCATCCTAAAGTTGTATCTCTTCACATCGAAGAACGACAACAACTAAAAATCCTAATCTAAGCTTCAATCGTCCTTGCAACTAAAGAAAAACGAGAAGAGGAGTTAGAAGGAATTCGAGTCAGAAGGAGGAAAGAAAGGAAAAAGAGTGAAAGAAAGAGAAACTGTATCTTTGACCGGAGAAATCCTCCTCCCTGTAGATTAGTCCTCCATCCTTATTTACCTTTTTTGCATAGAGTTTTGTTGTTATTGAATCTTGTTTGTCTTGATCTATTGTTTGGTACTTGGGTTTAATTGTGTGCTTGATGTCACTAAACTAAAATTATATAACGACTTTTTTAATATCATGGTGCAATTTTTAAAATCACTTTTATTTTTCCTTTCAATTATTTTTCTAACAACTTTTTTAATGTTATGAAGTAATTCTTTAAAGAATCAATTTTTTTTAGATCTTTTTTAAGCAAATATCAAAAAAAAATTTAATTAATATCATGAATCGATTTTTTAACCTAATATCATATATCAATATGGAATCAAATTATTATTATTATTATTATTATTATTATTATTATTATTATTATTGAAAAACCCTTTTTAACATTAACTTTATTATTATTATTATTATTATTATTATTATTATTATTATTATTATTATTATTACAAAAAAAACTTTTTTACTTGTTAACAAAAAAAACCTTTTTCAACATTGACCATATTATTATTATTATTAGCAAAAAAACTTTTATTTAACCTTAACTTTAATTACTATTATTATTATTATTATTATTATTATTTGATCTGACCTGATCAGAAAGGGATCGCTGGCTGGCCACACTCTGTTGGACTGCTGCCTGTTCACCGATGATGAGGAGGAGGAGGGGGTGTACCTGCAAGGCACTCCGATGTCAAAGTAAGTCTATGGGCAGAGTGATCACAAGTACAGAAAAAGGGGTAAGAAGTGAATTATCTGACCCTCTTGTGAAAGAGGGTATTTATAGAGAGACCATAACGCTGGGCCAACGGTCACTTGTGTTGGGCTGGATTGCCAGACCCAACCCAGGTGACTGTTAGGGCTTACGTGGCGTAGTGAAGACCAGGACGTGGTCTTCGCCCTAGTCCAATTGTCCCGTGATCTCCGGAAAGTGAGTTTGACCTGCTCTTTCAGAGGTGGGCAGTCGGTTGGTGACGTGTCCCCACGGAGGGGAGCACGTGGAGAACGTGTGACGGACACGTCGTCCTGCCCAACAGGGGGGCAGGTTCTTCCCGTGGAGGGTAGGTCCTGCTCGCGGAGAAGGCAGTATTTGGTCGAAGGGGGAGTCTTGTGCCCGACGTAGCTGGGGCAGGTTCTGCCCGCGGGGGGACATTTCTTGCTCGTCGGGGACCCTGTGCCCGACGCTGCAGGTTCTGCCTACGGGGGGACATTTCTTGCTCGTCGGGGACCCTGTGCCCTGATGGTGCACAGAAGTGGCTAAGAGTGATTGAGATGATTTTTCGGGTTATGGCACGCACTGATGCTCAGCAGGTGCAGTTTTGTATGCATATGCTAGCAGAGGAAGCTGAGGACGGGTGGGATAACACTTGTCAGAGATTGGGAGGTGTTAGCATTGCAATAACTTAGATTGTGTTTAAGAAATAATTTTTGAGGAAGTATTTTCCTGAAGATGTTCGGGGCAAGAAAGAGGTGGAACTCCTTGAGCTGAAGCAAGGGAAATGATTGTGGTTGAGTATGCGGAAAAGTTTGAGGTTTTAGTGAAGTTTTGTCCGCATTACAATCATGCTAACGCAGAGATGTTGAAGTGTCTCAAGTTCGAGAATGGATTGAGACCGGAGATTAAGCAGAGAATTGGGTACCAATCGATTCTTCGGTTTGCAAAACTGGTGGATAAGAGCAGAATTTATGATGAGGATAACTGAGTTCGATCTACTCACTACAAGCAGCTGAGTGAGAAGAAAGAGAAAGGACAGTATATAGGGAAACCATATGTGACTTCTGGTGATAAAGGGAAGAAGAAGGCTTTAGATGGGAAAAAGTCAAGTGGGGGAGCGGCTACTGCTCCAAGCAAGTGTTATAAGTGTGGCGAGCAAGGTCACCGTGCTAAGATTTGTACTAATAATGTGTTGAGATGTCATCGTTATGGTAGGAGAGGTTATAGAGTTATTGACTGCAATGATGAAGCTTCGACTTGCTTCAACTGTGGAGAGAAAGGTCATATCAGTACCAAGTGTCAGCAGCTGAAGAAGATTGTTACTGCTTCTCAGACGAACGACAGAGTGTTTGCTTTGAGCGGTGCAGAAGAACCTAGGACAGATAACTTGATCAGAGGTACTTGCTTTATTAATGATGTTGAATTGATTGCTATTATTGATATTGGTGCTACTCATTTGTTTATTTCGCTTGAATGTGCTACGGGGTTGAATTTAAAATTATATTCTATGGTTGGGAGTATGGTTATCGATACCTCGTCTAATGGTTATGTGACTACTGCGTTAGTCTGTTTCAGCTGCCCTTTGACCATTTGTAATAAGAATTTTGTGATGGACTTGGTTTGTCTACCTTTGCATCGAATTGATGTTATTCTTGGAATGAACTGGTTGGAGTTCAACTATGTTCATATCGATTGCTACAGCAAGACTGTGAGGTTCCCAGAGTTTGGTGATTATGGAGAGCTGATGTTTGTATCGGCTAAGCAAGTAGAAGAACTCTTAGAAGATGAGGCTCAGATGTTTGCATTGTTTGCATCACTTCAAGTTCATTATGAAGCAGTGAGCGTGGAGCTACCAGTTGTTCGGGAATTTCCAGAAGTGTTTCCAGTCCAGACGACGTAAGTGACTTACCTCCTGAGCGTGAGGCAGAGTTTACTGTGGACTTGATATCGGGCACTAGTCCTATGTCGATGACTCCTTATCGAATGTTTGCATTTGAGTTGGGAGAATTGAAGAAACAATTGGAAGAGTTGCTTGAGAAGAAGTTTATTCGACTGAGTGTTTCTCCGTGGGGTGGTCCTGTGTTGTTGGTGAGGAAGAAAGATGGTAGCATGGGTTTGTGTATGGATTATCAATAGTTGAATAAAGTGACGATCAATAATAAGTATCCACTTCCGAGGATTGATGATCTGATGGATCAATTGGTGGGCTTTTATGTTTTAGTAAGATTGATTTGAGGTCTGGTTATCATCAGATTCATGTTAAGCCTGATGATATTCCGAAGACAGCTTTCAGGACAAGGTATGGACACTATGAATATACTGAATGTTGTTTGGTGTATCTAATGCACCTGGTGTATTCATGGAGTATATGAATAGGATTTTTCTTCCTTATTTGAATCAATTTATGGTAGTATTCATCGATGATATCTTGATATATTCGAAGTCTGAGGATGAACATGCGCAACATCAAAGAGTTGTATTGCAGGTTTTGAGGGACAAGAAGTTTTATTCCAAGTTGTGAGTTTTGGTTGAAGGAAGTGAGTTTCCTTGGCCATGTGATTTCTAGTTGAGGGATTGTTGTTGATCCGTCCAAAGTTGATGTTGTGTTGCAGTGGGACACTCTGAAGTCTGCTACTGAGATTCGAAGTTTCCTTGGCTTAATTGGTTATTATCATAAGTTTATAGAAGGCTTTTCGAAGTTAGCGTTGCCATTGACTCAGTTGACTCGAAAGGGTCAAGCTTATGTGTGGGATGTTGCATGTGAGAGGAGTTTTATAGAACTTAAGAAGAAGTTGACGACTGCTCCAATGCTGATCTTGCCAAATTCGAGTGAGTCTTTTGTGGTATATTGTGATGCGTCGAAATGGGTCTTGGTGGTGTACTGATGCAGAATGGTTAGGTTGTTGCTTATGCTTCCAGACAACTGAAGGTTTATGAAAGGAATTATCCTACACATGACTTAGAGTTGGTTGTTATGGTGTTCGTGTTGAAAGTTTGGAGACATTATCTTTTTGGGTCTAGGTTCGAAATGTTTAGTAATCACAAGAGCCTGAAGTATTTGCTTGATCAAAAAAAGTTGAATATGAGGCAGAGGAGATGGATTGAAATTCTGAAGGATTATGATTTTGAATTGAGTTACCACCCTAGTAAGGCTAATGTTGTAGCTGATGCATTAAGTAGGAAGTCCTCGCATATGTCGATGCTTATGGTTCGAGAGTTAAGACTGATTGAACAATTCATATATATGAGTCTAGTGTGTGAGAGACTCCTAACACAGTGAAGTTGGGTATGCTAAAGTTAACTAGTGGTATTCTCCAAGAAATCAGAGAAGGTCAAAAATATGATTTGAGTTTGGTGGATCGTCTCACGTTAATCAACCAAGGTAGCGGGGGTGATTTTCGGGTCAATGAGAATGGTGTGATGAGGTTCAGAGATAGGGTGCGTGTTCCAGATGTGCCAGAAATTAATAAGAGCATTCTTGAGGAGGGTCACAGAAGTGGGTTAAGTATTTATCCGGGTGCCACAAAAATGTATTAAGACTTGAAGAAATTGTTTTGGTGGCCAGGGATGAAGAAAGAAATTGCAGAGTTTGTGTATGCTTGTTTGACTTGTCAAAAGTCGAAGATTGAACATCAAAGACCGCTGGGTCTGATGCAACCATTGAATATTCTAGAGTGGAAATGGGATAGAATTTCTATGGATTTTGTGACAGGTCTATCGAGGACTTTGAAGGGATATGATTCAATTTGGGTGATTGTTGATAGATTGACCAAATTGGCTCATTTTATACCGATGAGGATTAATTATTCGTTGCATAAGTTGGCCGAATTGTATATTGATGAGATTGTGAAACTGCATGGTATTCCTTCAAGTATTGTGTCTGATAGAGATCTGAGATTCACATCGAGGTTCTGGGAGAGTTTGCAGACAGCTTTGGGTACTAAGCTAAGGTTGAGTTATGCCTATCATCCGCAGACGGATGGACAGACAGAGAGAACTATCCAGTCTTTAGAGGATTTGTTGAGAGCTTGTGTATTGGATAAAGGTGGATCATGGGATAGTCATTTGTCATTGATTGAGTTTACATACAACAACAGTTACCATTCTAGTATTGGAATGGCACCGTATGAGGCATCGTATGGTAGGCGATGCGGGGCTCCTTTATGTTGGTATGAGTCAGGCGAGAGTGTTATGCTCAGACCTGAGATTGTGCAAGAGACGACTGAAAAGATCAAGATGATCCGAGAAAAGATGAAAGCGTCGCAGACTCGTCAGAAAAGTTATCACGACAAGAAGAGGAAAGTACTTAAGTTTCAGGAGGGAGATTACGTGTTTTCGAGAGTTACGACAGTAACTGGTGTTGGCCGAGCTTTGAAGTCTAGAAAGCTCACACCGTATTTTGTTGGTTTGTATTAGATTTCGCAGAGGGTAGGAGAAATAAGTGTCTTCATTCCCAAGGCAGTCGAGGGACATTTATTTATCAGGTAAGCTGTTGTTGAAACAGCTTCTACTCAAAACACCTTCTTTAATCCAGCACTAACCAACATGAATATAACTCTTTCAAGGATTGTTCGATTGAATCTCTCAGATAAGCCATTTTGTTGAGGAGTACTTGCTACTGTCTTATGCCTTGCAATCCCAGACTCAACACAGTAACTGTCGAACGCTTCATTGCAGAATTCAATGCCATTGTTAGTTCTCAACCTCTTGACCTTTCTGTCAGTTTGAGTTTCAACCAGAATCTTCCAACTTTTGAAATTCTCAAAAGTTCCATCCTTCGTCTTCTGAATGAATACCCATAGCTTTCTGGAATAGTCATCGATGACGGATAGAAAATATCTTGCACCTGAGTGTGAAGGATTCCTTGCAGACCTTCAAAGATCAGCATGAATGTAATCGAGGGATCCATGTGTTATTTGCTTGCCTGTGTTAAACTTCGCCCTACATGATTTACCAAATACACAAGATTCACAAAACTCCAACTTTTCAACTTTGTCACCTCCTAGCAGGTTCTGCTTCCCCAATTTGACCAGGCCTCTTACGCTGACATGACCCAATATCATGTGCCATAATTCTGTCTTCGATACAGGTTCCGTGGATGCAACATTTGTCAAACCACTTACAACCTCAGCCTCAAGGGTATACAAGCCTTGTTTCTTCATGCATCTCAAGACTTCCTTCGACCCCTTCATGACTCTTAGGATACTTTTCTCTCCTTGAAAAACATATCCCTTTCTGCCGAATTCACCAAGAGAAATCAAATTTCTCTTTAAGTCAGGTACATACTTGACTTCAGTCAATAACCTTATTGACTCATCATGGAGCTTGAATCTCACAGATCTAATACCTACAATTTTGCAAGATTTGTTGTTTCCCAGCAGCACAGATCCACCATCTTGATCACATAGTTCCTCGAACAATTCTCTGCTTGGAGTCATATGTCAACTGCAACCTGAACCCATAATCCACTCTTTTCTCGAGTCGCCACTTGAAACCACAAGAACATCAGATGAGTCAAAGTCATCTTGAACAATGGCTGCGTTGTCATTACCTCCATGATCTTTCAGGCGTTCAGGACACACCTTTCTTGTGTGACCCTCCTTCTTACAATGATAACATCGAATACCAGATGTTTCGCCACTATAAGATTTCTGTTGACTTTTACCTTTATTCTTGTCAAACTTACCATCCTTTCGCAAGAATTTTCTCTTAACGGTCAAACCTTCGCCCACCGTCGAAGGTTTATGCTCCTTTCGTTCGTTCAAGTCATCAGAGTAAAAAACTGATTGAACTTCTTCAAAGGTCAGGGACTCCCTTCCATACAAGAGGGTTTCTTTTAAGTGAGCATGTGTTTTGGGAAAAGCACACAGCAACAACAGTGCTTGATCTTCATCATCGATCTTCACATCAATATTTTCAAGATCAAGTATCAGCTTGTTGAATATATCCAACTGCCCAGCCAACACTTTGTCTTCACTCACCTTGAATGAATACAAAGCTTGCTTCAGGTAGAGTCGATTCACCAGAGATTTGGTCATGTACAAACTTTCAAGTTTCACCCATAATCCCAATGTTGTAGTCTCCTTTGATACTTGTCGAAAAACCTTATCACCAAGGCTCAACAATATTGTGCCGTGGGCTTTCTCGATCATGCCCGTCTTTTCTTTTGCCGTTAATGCAGCGTCCATGGCTGCCTCACCCTTCAGCACTTCCAAACAACCCTGTTGAACTAGTAGGGCTTTCATCTTCAAGCGCCACAAATCGAAATCGTTCACTCCAGTGAACTTTTCAATCTCATACTTTGTTGAAGGCATCTTCCCCACGCTCACTGCACCAATTTGTTGTGAATCAGATGTCTTTAAACAAAGTATAAAATGGTTTCTTAATGATCAAGAAACACACAAGGGTTAGGGTTAACAAAGAAGACAAGGTAAAACAACAAGGAACAACAAGGATTCGTTATAAACTGTTATTCTTTCCTTTCTCTTAAAACAAGATTACAAGTATACAGGAATAACAAAATAACCTCTCTCACTTGAAATTAGGATTTTATCTTCCTATTTTTCCTTATACCAAGATTGAGAAACTAGCATCCTATTTATAAAAAAATAGCACACTAACCTAATGGGTTTTTTAACAATTATCCATTACAAGTTAATTTAAGGTACAAGCTAACTTAAACACTTGGGCTTACAAGCAAGGCCCAATCCAATATGCTAAAAACCTAGCAATATTGACTAATGCATGTTATAACAAACTTTGACTACAACACGCATTATCTTCGACAGTAGCATGCGAACAGACTTCGACCTCATGCTTAATTTATGTCGAGCAGGTCAATTCTCGACCTAGCCTTGAAACATCATAAGTAAATTTATTTCTGCCTCATATGTGTGTTTAGCCAACACGATTCTTAATATCAATGTATGTAGTATTTGGCTTGATCAACCTAATTCTATGTGTGTGGTAGGTATGATCATGATAAAGCGACCATGAGGACTCCGAAGTGTCGGTGGGACTTGTGTTTTTAGGGTAGGCTCAAGCCAAGAGTTAGAAAGTAAGCAGAGCAGGTTAACTCGATTGAAGTTTCAGTAGGAGTTGTGATTCGGGTAATGTGGAATTAAAGAGTAGCGTATGGTCCAAGCAATCATAGAGTTTGGGAGTAGTTTAAACCTTGCATTAGAACTATCATAATGGAATGCATTTCAGATAAAGAAACTATGGAGTTATAAGGATTTCATTGAGGCAAAGATATGGGCGTGTATTTGATGATTGTTCGCATACGTAGATATCCCGAGGATGGAATGTAGTGGAGGGATTTAAACCTTCGTATTAAGAGAAATATGTGATAATAGCATTATGGTTACAAGTGTGTGTAATTGACTCCTTATCTTGAGATGGATGCGAAGTAACACGTTCTTAATTGAATAGTAAGTCTTGTGTTCTGAGAAGTTAAGTCTATGGTAAACAACGGAAGACAAGTCAGACTTGAGTATGAGAACTAAGTGTAAAACATGAAACAGACTATATCGTGAACTCATAAGGAGGCGATAAGGATTGTCAGTAGCAGGTTATCTAGATAAGTAACTCTTGTGTGATGAAGTATGTAGTGGACATTGGTTTGGAAGAGAATTATAATCATAATATCGTAGTTTTTAGATTTGTAAAATGCAATTCCTTTTACATTGAATTTTGTCTTTCTTCATCAAGAGCTCACACTTCTACCTTCAAATTTAATTTTTGTTTTTATTTTGTTTCTTTATTTGTTTAGTCTTTTTTTATGTTAGTCCTCAAAATAAATAGTCAAATGTCCATTTTGATTGGCTTTTCATGCACCACAATTCATGGTTCTTATATAACTCCCCCACCAACCAAGAGATACACCATTAGTGTAGCTTTGACCTTACCAATTATTATACAAAGAAAATATTGCACCACACTGAAGACTAAATCATCATTTCACTACACTTTATACTTTATCTTTGACCTTTCCAGTATTTATATACATACATGAATGAACTCTTTAACATGCAGACATATTGAAAACCAGAAAAACCAACACACACAGATGACAACACCAACCTCATCATCATCATTCGTGAAACATACATTTCACTTTCTTCTGTCTTTGTTCCTCTTATTATTAAACCAAACATATTCTCAGTCTCACTCTCTTGTGCATGATCATGAACAAAAAGTACTATTAAACATAAAACAATATCTTCAAAACACTTCTTTCCTTAACCACTGGACACCATCATCAAACTCCAATCATTGTTCTTGGAAAGAAATCATTTGCACAAATGGTTTTGTCACCGGAATAACTCTCTCCGAAATCAACATCACGAAAACTATACCACCCTTTATTTGTAATGAACTCAAAAACCTTACTCATGTTGATTTCAGCTTCAACTTTATCCCTGGTGATTTTCCAACACTTTTTTATAATTGTTCAAAGCTTGTTTATTTAGACCTTTCTATGAACAACTTTGATGGTATCATTCCTAATGATATTGGAAATTTGAGTTCTTATTTACAATATCTTAATCTTGGTTCCACAAATTTTCATGGTGGTGTTCCTGATGGAATTGGAAAGTTAAAGGAACTGAGGGAGCTTAGAATTCAATATTGTTTATTGAATGGTACTGTCAGTGATGAGATTGGTGAATTGTTGAATCTTGAGTTTTTGGATTTGTCATCCAATGCTGTGTTTCCTTCTTGGAAATTGCCTTTGAGTTTAACAAAGATGAAAAACTTGAAGGTTCTTTATGTTTATGGCTCTAACTTGATTGATGAAATACCCGAAAGAATCGAAGATATGGTTTCTTTGGAGAAATTGGATTTGTCAGATAATGGTTTAACCGGAGAAATTCCTAGAGGCTTGTTCATGTTGAAGAATCTGAGCATACTTTATCTTTACAAAAACAAACTCTCTGGCGAAATACCTAGTTCGGTTCAAGCGTTGAACTTGACTAGCCTTGATCTTGCAGAGAACAAGCTTGTTGGGAAAATACCTCAAGATTTCGGAAAGCTTCAAAAGTTAACATGGTTGAGTTTGTCTATCAATAGCTTATCAGGTGAAATACCAGAAAGTGTAGGCCTTCTTCCTTCTCTTGTCGATTTTCGTGTCTTTTCTAACAAGTTATCAGGTGCTATTCCTCCTGAACTCGGTCGATATTCAAAGCTCAAAACCTTTTTGATTTCTTCTAATAGTCTTATTGGAAAGTTGCCTGAGAATTTATGTTACCATGGTGAGTTACTCAACTTGACCGTTTTCAAAAATAATCTCAGCGGCGAGTTGCCGAAATCATTAGGAAATTGTAATAGCTTGATGGACTTGAAAATTCATAATAATGAGTTTTCTGGTGCTATTCCTAGTGGTCTTTGGACATCTTTCAATCTGTCGAATTTCATGGTAAGCAATAATAAGTTCACTGGTGTGATACCAGAAAGATTATCTTCGAATGTTTCACGGTTCGAGATACGTAACAATCAGTTTTCTGGTGGAATTCCAGCAGGAGTATCTTCATGGACTAATGTGATAGTTTTTGATGCAAGTAACAACTTGTTAAATGGAAGTATTCCGCAAGAGATAACATCTCTTCCGAAATTAACAACTCTTTTGCTCGATCAGAATCAGCTCAATGGTCCGATTCCGACAAATATAATATCATGGAAGTCCTTAGTAACCTTAAATTTGAGCCGAAACCAACTTTCGGGACAAATTCCCGATACAATTGGAAAATTACCTGTCCTTAGTCAACTAGATTTGTCAGAAAATGAGTTTTCCGGCGAATTTCCATCTCAACTTCCTAGACTCACCAATCTCAATCTGTCATCTAATCATTTGACAGGAAGGATTCCAAGTGAGTTTCAAAATTCAGGTTTTGCTAGAAGCTTTTTGGCGAATTCTGGTCTTTGTGCTGATACACCAATGCTCAACATAACTTTGTGCCATTCTGGTTTTCGAAGCGAAAGCAAAGGATCATCATGGTCTATTGGTTTGATTATAATCCTTGTCATGGTAACAATCTTATTGGCTTTTAGTGCTGCTTTCTTGATTATCAATGTTTTCAAGAAAAGAAAGCAAGGTTTGGATAATTCATGGAAGCTTGTTTCATTCCAAAGGCCACTAAAATGATGTTGATCCTCTTTTTAAGGGTTCAAAAAGTGACACTAGGTTGGATGTTAAAGAATTTGTGCTTTTGGCATAGCTCAATGTTAAAGAACGTTCAAGCTTTATAAAAACTAGTACTTTGATCATATCTCTAGTAGAAATGAAATGAGATCACAATTATAGTGACTAACAAGCAAGAATCTAATGATTTTAAGGTAGAGGTTTTGAGATAGTCATAATGTAATAAAATATTTTTAGTGGAACCTGTCATGCCATCTTTTTCTATTATAATGCATAAGCCGTGTCAAGTTTTTGGAGATTTCCTACAAGTTAACCGCGGTTTAACCATAAGAAAGTTTTATTAGACATTACTAAACATGATAAATTTTGAATTCTGTGCAGTAGTCTGTCTTGCACATCCTCCACAATAGTCTTGCATATTTTAACATTAACTTTAACATGCATTATAAGAAATATTATGACAATGTATGCTAAATTCACGTGACAATTATAGTGCATAGGATATTAGAATGAGGAATTAATTAATGGAGCAGCAAGTTGAGGTAGTGGTTTTAGTATGGAAATAACTTCAATGGTCAATGATGGTTGGCGCCAGTTGAATTCAGTTTTGTTAGGTTGGAAATACATGTGTGTTGAATTCTATCTTCTCTAGTGATATAGATATATGCATTAATAAATATGTGTGACTTTTCTTATATAAAAATATTTAAATTAGAGAAACATATAACATTGGAAATGAGAGAATCATCGACCTCATTGATTTATGAAGAAATTCATGCACAGGTGGGCATGTGTTTTATTAATTCTGAAAATGATATGTTGATTCATAAAATTGGTTTAAAATTGAATACTAAAGAGAAACTTTGATAGGACACAAAAGATGATATCAGATACTTACTATGTTGATATGATGAATTGAGTGCATGAGCAAATCAGTTGTGAATTGTAGTGATGGCAAGGTTACAATGGTAATCTTAGAGATAAGTTCGTAGTTTAGTGATTAGAATGAAGTTTATAATTTTGGAGATAAGTTACTAGTTTAGTGATTTTAGTAGATTGTATGAGTGAAGTTTATGTGTTTTTATTAGTATGATTAGGTTAAGTTTCTACGATAAAATCATGAAAAAAATTCAAAATGCTTCGTATATTATATGAATGTGAATTAGTAAGTGAAGAATGATGTTATTCTCGTATTAAAGGTTGATTTTCTACTACTGATTTATTATTATTTATAAAGTACGTTGTAGAAAATGAGATGGATATCCATGTACCTTCAAATATCTATGCATGGTGACTGGTGAGGCCAATTTTTACTGTGTGTAAAACTTTGAACCTCTAAAATCTACCATCATATGATTTACCTCCTTTATAACCTCCTCTACCATAAGATGATCCACCCCTACCTTGATACTAATTTCCTAAAACAAATAGAATCTTTGATTCATCTATAGGAACAACAAATTTTCTTTCTTGTTGAACAAGCAAAGAATAAATATTAGTATTATTAAGAAAGGGTTTCATAAACATTATTTGAGACTTCTCACAAGATTGTTGTTCATTGAAGCCCTTCAACTATATAATCACTTGATCATCATCTTTATATTCGCGCATTTTTGTCAATGGCTTTACAATTGGCAAGACATTTGCTTTCAAGAATTGCACCAATTCTTGCCAAAACTTTTTCATTTTAGTAAAGTGGAAATTGAGTTGTTTCAATGTTAAATTTCTTCTTGAGTATCATAAATTCTAAAGATATCACCTTGATAAAAAAAATTTAAGAAAAAAACAATCTTTTATACTTTGATCTCAGTGCTACAATCATTGGGACGCGATCAAGATTAGCTATTACTAATTTGAAAAGGTGTAACAAGAACAATACTAGATTCTCATTAGGATGAAAGAAATACAAGTACAATATGTTATTTTGATATCTTTTGTTTGCATGGAATGAAGAGTTGTCACTAACACTCTAAGTTGAGCCATCGATAAATATGATTAAGTTGATTTGTAGAGAAAACAGAAATCAACACCTATGAAGAATCAAGAACTGTCTTCATCGAGAAGAAAAGGAAAAATTTCGAAGAAATATCAAATTCAAAGATGAACTGATGAGATAGATAGATAGAGATAGAAAGATATTTTTGAAATTAGAGATTACAACAAAGATGATGAAGTCTCAATAGAACCAATACCATGTGAAAGTTTATGCGTAAACTCCATGTAAGAAGAGAAAGAATCTCAAGTATTTCTTTGAGTCATATCCTATGGAGTGAATCTCATTACAAGTACAACTTTATTCAGCAAGACCAGTACCATCATCCATTGCCATATCCTATGGACTCTAAACCACCAAACAAATAGCCTTCTTATACAACATATGCTTATTGCGCGGTTGAATGAATTCTTAACCTAGTCTTCAAGCCAAAATAGTGATATGAGATGCTTAATTTTGACAGAACAATGTATGCAGAGTTTGATGTGAATATCAGAGCAAAATAACCACAGAATATTGGCATTTACTAAGACTATAAGGCAGGGGAAATGTTGAGTGTAAAGTAACCAAACTCATTTAACTGAAATTAGATTCTATTAGTTGAGCTTCTTGTGTGACTAATCCCCAGTTAAGGCCCTTGGTCTATGTTCAATACTAGAGAGGGACATCCCCGTCTGTGAAACTGCTCTGATGAATGCCATGTTTGCTGTCAAAGTTGGGGCATGCCAATAGTCACCGGTACCAAACACAATCTTGTTTTTTAATGCCAGCTTCCTAGTTGTTGGGAGGCCCATCATGCGTCCTGAAGGAGTATCCGGAACAACCCTGTGGTGATCCTCCAGCTTGTCAGTGCAAAATGTTGCAGATAAACTTAAGTGGTTCGAATAGAGAAAGAATGGCTAATAAAACTCACCTGAGATAATTTATTAACTTGTCGGCTCTAAGTTTCTCATTTGGCCCTCCACACATTTTCACTAGCTCCTTAAATTCTGAAAGAACACTCTCACAAATTATGCCCTGCTTCCCATTTAAGACTCTACCAAATTCCACATGGATTGGATTTTGAAGTTCAGACATTATCTAGCACATAAATTGAGGAAAGCTTTTGTCAATTCACTTGACGCCGATAAAAACCAGAATAGTTTATGAAAACTACATACAATGCAAATATTGAATTATTAATTAACTAAAACACAATAAAACCTTGGATCACTGGGTCTTCATATTTTGAAAGTTTTAATGTGTAAGCTAAAAAATCATTGTCACAACAAAATAAAGATTGTTAATTGAATAATTGGAATGCTTTATCATCAAGTAGAAACATGCAAAAAGTAAAAAAAAAAAAAAACACAAAGCAGATGGTAAAAAATATCGATAACTCACTTGACCGATCACAAAGTCAAAGTTTCCCTTAAACCGCTGTCTCAGTTCACTTTCTGGAGTGGCCAAAAGTTTTTCTGTTCCACCATTACTAATTCCCGATACAAAAGCTATCAAAGATGTTGTATCAAAATTTACCAGATCACTCCCACCTAAAAGTTTCTTAGAATCGGTCAATTCAGAATTTTGATTGTCCAGGGAGCTTTGTTTCATTCCCATAATAACAGAATAGAATGTATCACCCAACTTTGTTTCAATAACCTCTTGTGATTGTGATAGCAGCGGTCTAGTTTCAGCTTTATCTATTGAACACTCAAGTTGAGAAGAAGCCCCATTAATGGCATTTTCTTCCGAAAGATGCAGTTGTGTTTCAGCCTTTCCTACTGAAACCTCTACTTGAGAAGAATCCATGGTCGAATTCTCAACATTACATCCCAAATTTGGAACAGCATCTTTGTCATCGGTAAGGTTGATTTCAAGGGCAAGTGCATCTCTATATGATCTAGAGATAACATTTATCCAGTCACCTTCAGTTTCTTCCAGCATGTTAGAACTGAAAACCGAAAACTCCAAACGGATTTCAGATGCCCCGAATTCGTCGCGTAGCTTGTCATAAACATGGGTTGTAATCCCGTTGGCAAAGAAAATCATAACTGATGAAGGTCTTAAAGTTAAGTTAGATTTGGCAGCAGCAAGTACTTGTTCAATGCGCAGCTTCAAACCCTTACTTTTATGACAACTATTCCATGAAATGTACTTTGGATTCCTATCAGATACTATAATCCACACAGGCCTCCCGTTGAGGATACACACCACATCGACATGGATGTCTTTGAGAGAAGATCCGTGTCTCTCTTCACGACTAACTGAAGGTGACAGCGGGATTGATTTGCAAACTCTAGAAACTCCGCTTATGAAAGGTTGCTGTAGAATATGTAGAACTGCTTCCAGGTGCCCAATGTTGACACTGTTATTTTCACATAATAAACAGAAACTCATGATTTATGAAGTAATGAAGAAAGAATCAATAGTTACCTACCTCTAATAAAGTAGAGGTGAAAAAATTATTCAAACACAATAAAACAAACATGATTACACCTTTCCGTTTTCACTTTAAAATATGATAAAATATAACAAAATAAAAGACACTACATCAAAGTGAAGATCAACAAAACTATCAAGTCATAAACAATGATATAGTTACTTGGAATTGCTTCGTTATAGTACGACTAGCTTCAGGATCCCCTGGACAAAATAACATGACATGGAATTCTAAATTGACAAGTTATTCTTAGCAAGGGCTTCAAATTCAACAAAGAAGAATGAATAAATCTCCAAGTTGGTCTCTGAAATTGTAGAGAGCTGGCAAGGTGGTTCATGAAGTTAAGAAATTGACAAAAACATCCCTAAAATGGTTAGTTGGTGGTCATTTTTTTCTAGACTTCACCTTATGTACGCAAATAATCCAAATCTATGTTATCAATCTCGGAATGTGGCGGGCGCGGCCATCTTCAAAACGGGAACGGAAAGGGAGCGGGGAGCGAAATGGTTGATATTTAGGTGACAGGGACACTAATACAGTTAATACTAATGAAGACGTAATTGTTAAAAACTAAAATAAATTAATCAAAATTCATGAAGTATTCATATTTTGAAATAAAATCCATAAGTCTTAAGCAAAACACACTTCCAAATGCCAATAAAATTCAATAAATAACTTTGCTAACCTTAAAAATTTAAGGGCAATATCATATGCGGCTATCCTTAAAATAGCGGTCACCTAAGAAAGGCATAGTTCCAATCCAATCCCATTATCGCAGTCGTTCCAGCCGCGTCACCCATATGTGACGGAACTGCACAGACTGACATATTTTTTTTTGCTTTTGCTGTTCCGTGCCGAGAAAACAGCCGGAATGGCCGAGTTTAATAACATAGATTCAAATTGGTCTTAAAGTTGAATACTACAGATCAAATTGATACTTGAAACTTATTTATGATCATAAATTAGTCTTCATATTTGTTAGCTTAAACCAATGCTGTCAACAGCGGGATGCTGACCAACCATTACACTTTTTGTTCAGTGACTAACTTGACAACAAAAATGGGGTTTCAAGAATCAAAATGAATTGGTTATTGGTCACACTTTGCCATAATTTCAAAACTCAATATCCATCCACCAAAACATGATTTAAAAATACAGATCAATTTTAGGGTTTAGTAATTATTAATTAACAAGAGCATAACAATTATGAAATTGATGAAAGAGTGAAACGAGTGAGACCTGAGAGTGGTGGCAGAAGAAGGTTGAGAGAGAAAATCGAGCTCAGCGCGTGCTAATTTGAGGAGGGTTCGTCTGCATGAGTGGGTGATGTTTGAAGAAGATGGCAATTGGTGGATTGAATCAATGACGCATCTGCATCTTTGCTTTGCTACTTCAACTTGCGCAACCCTACGTTCCTCTTTCGCCATTGTTTAGTTTTTTTTTGCTTTGAACTTTGAAATTATCAGCTTTTGCGCTTTAATTGCATACTCGTCTTCTCCGATTTCACACTTCTGGTTTCAGTAATGGAATTTCTTGAAACCCTAGTACCATTTTTATTTTTTATTGTTTGTTATAATTGAATGGTATAATTCTATTGGAAGATAGTGTAAATAGTGCACTATATTTAATCAAGATGGCAAAAATGAATCGATTAAATAGATTTGAATAAGTATAACTACTATTTTTTCAAGCTTTTGAAAGGTATCTTTCTAAAAAAATGTTATGTATTTTTTAGATTAATTTTTCTAGTCATGTTAGAGATTGTATCATTCATATTTTTTATGGTTATAGTTATGCAATTTGTTTATTTAAAAAATTCAATTTCATATTAAAGAGTTAAATATATTGAAATTAAATATCATTTTATTTGAGATTAAATTTAGAAAAAAATTGGATATTAAATTTATTGATAGAGATTATTATTAAATTGACATATTCATTAATCCTTTAAGATATATTTTGTTTTATGAAAAATAATTTAAATATTCAATTTATAAAATAATGGATATTTAATTTTTATTTTATTGTATTCTTGCTTTGTTTGATATACATTGTGATAATGATTTTTTTCCAAAAAAGTTCATAAAAAAAATCTCTTTTTGATTAATGTGTTGTATCATGTTCAACTATCAATTTATGGGGCTATGGTCTAACTTTTAAAATCTCTAAAATTGAAGGGTGTAAAATTTTATGGAATTGCCTAAGGCATCTTAAGAATTGCTACCACATCTTTGTGAAAAATAAAAAATATCTTTAGAACTCAGAGATGCAGCTTTAGACGCAACCCAAACACATTTGTTCTTCAGTCAGACCCTAAGTGCATACCTTCATTTGACTCCTTAGAAAGATCTTATATATTCAGTATCTAACGTGCATACCTTCTGCGGACGGGGCTAGTTTCCCTGTACTCGGTGAATTCTCCAGCGATGGTGTTAAGAGTGTGGCGCACGACTTTGTTATCCTCTTCGATAGATACCTTCTTTCCTTTTCTTAGTATAGGGTTTCCTGTGTCTTCTCTCATGCGGGAGTTAGATCCGCCTTACCCTCAGGATGAATCACCCTTCGCATACTTATTGATGTGTCATTCTTGGATCATCCGCTCTATTTCCTTCTTAAGTTGACAGTAGTCTCCGATGTTATGTCATTTAACTTTATGGAAGTTGCACCATCTGCCTAGTTCAGGCCCCATAACGTCTGCTTTTGGGGCTGGAGGAGTAGGTATGTTCTAAAGATGGAGAACCTCGCACTAGATCTTTTTCTGGCGAGTGTTCACGGGCGTCAAGCTCTCCGCCACCTTGCCTATTTGTTTGAATGCAATTATATATTTAATATGAGAGGTATAGTCATTCCTCCTCTGGTGTGTTGATCTTTCAGCTTCAGGAACACACTATTTAGCATCCCTCACCTTTTTCTAAGTGTTGCTCTCCTTTCCTTTTATGTAACACTCCGCCCTGGTGACCACCTCTACTAATGAACATACTGGTTTATGGGCGAAGACTTCTTTGTGTCCTGCCTGGACACCGTTTTGGAACGCCCATGCGAACATCTCTTGGTTCGAGGGGATGGCCCTTATGGTGGCTTCGTTGAAGCGGGCGAGGTGGTCTCTCAGCGACTCTGAGGGGCCTTAACGTATTTTGGTGGACATCTTTTTGTGTTTACTTGTAACTAACTAGTGTGCATGCTTCTTCACTAACTTCTGATAGCTAGCGATGAAGGCCTATCCTAGACCTATATAACATCAGAAGGTTATGTCCCTAAAAGTTCCAGACAAAAATTTGCTCTTCAATGAGTCAAACACTCCAATGATGACCATTTGGGTGTTGATGGAGGCGATGTGTTCATAGGAATCACTACGCCCATCAAACCTTGATAGATAGGAGGTCTTGAACACTTCTAGGAAAAGTGTTTCCCATATTTCGTCTGTCAGTGGTTAAGGGTCCAACACTTACATCTCTTTTAGAGGATTGGTCTCTTGTTGGCATTGTCGGATGTTGAGGATGTTGTTCTCTAAGCTCCAGTTCTGACGACGATGTTCCTTCATGGTGGCACGCATCTCTGTCAAGGCATTGACATCAATGTTACCCCTGTGTCCTTCAATGTAAGGGATGGAGCTTTCCTGTTAACCATGGATGGGAATGGTTGGGTATAGGAAAGGGGAGTGGCAGTGAGTATGATGATTGTAACAAAAGGTGTGGCCTATGTTAGTTTTACAAGGGCCCCATGATGCATGTCATTATGTTGATAAAAAAATATAAGAGTGTGTGGTATCCCTACGTGGATAGGGGACACCACTACAAAGTACACCTAATGTAACATAATATTACCTCAGCTATTAAGTCAACTGAAGTAATATCTCTTATTTAGGCGCTTGCATTTTTATTTCTTTTATTAAAAGACATTTCACTATGGTCCATATTAATAAATATAGTGATATGTTAAGGCTTACATACTTCGAATCTCGGAACCAACAGCTTTCCTTTTTTGGTTACGAAATGGGTGTGTCACTTATAATCTTAATATTTATATTAAAATTAAAATACTTTTCACCACGGTTTAAAATAGCAACCATTGTGAACAGTACCTACATTTAATTGCGATCTTTTTATCAACAGTGGTGAAAAGTTGTTTACCGTGAAAATTAATAAACAACCGCTGGTCTTTAAAATCGAAAAAGATTTTGGTTACTTGCAAGATCGACCATACTAATCCTAGGACATGTGCTAGCAAATCTTAAAATAAAGTTTGGAAAATGGTAAATACTTCGACAGTTTCATGATCTAACAGCTAACAACTTTAAAAAATTCAAAGAAAGTAAATTGCATGAACTTAATAAAAAAACAAGTAAATGCTTCGAAAATAACTTGGGCAATAAAAAAGATAAACTTATGGTAAAAAGATAAAACTTGAATTGAAGTGTAAAGATATGGTGTTTTGTCAGACGTACATTTTCTCGACACATTCTTTTCTCTGCACATAAGTACTTTGAGTAATTCTAGAGATTATGTACAACTTTGAACACACTGATCTTAATGCTAGGACTTCCTATTTATAATGATTAAAAATAACTTCTCCTAATGGCCTCCTACAAAAATAAGACAAGTGGCGCTCGACATGTCTTCTTTCCTTGAAAATGCTCCACGTGTCTCCTTCAAAAATCTGGATAAGAACAAAGTTCCCTCCTTCATTTGAATTCAAATCTTATGTCGAAAAACACCATCATCAATTCTCTGTCGAACCAACTTCCAAGACTTAGAATATTTTTCCAAATCCATTCAGCATATCCTCCTTGTACAAAAAAGGTGGCTTTGACTAAAACAAACAAGTTTCACAATTTTGTCGAAGTTTTTCACAACTTCATATAAATTGTTTTTTTCTTTATTGTTTCCATTAATCAAAATTAGGCGTCAAATTTGGGAGCTAACAAATTGCCCCCCAAAAAATGTCATTTTCGACAGCACTAAAGAAAAATACATTTTTTGATAGTCATATTTGACATCTTAAATGATCCATGTGCTATTCGACATTTCTAATGAATCAATGTTATAAAACGGTTCTTCTTCTTTAGCACGCCTATGACGTCATGGTCATGATTACGCTTTTCTGAAACGTCCCCTCAACCCACGTGAGAATCGTTTTCATCATCACGTATCCTAGACCCTAGGAGATCATGGGGCTAGGCATTAACTGCCACCATTTCATCAAGGATAGCGGGAAGAACACGCGTCTCACTCCAATTTTAACCATTAATGCTGCTTTAGAACTATTTCAACTTCCATCCTTATAAATATTCCCTTTCTCATTTCTTTCCACTTTTTATGTTTTCTGAACTCTCAACTTCACAATCTTCTTCTCCTTCAAAGAACCCAGTTATTCCTATTTCAACAATGGCTTCATCAACCCGATCTACCAAATATGTCACCAAACTTACTAAGGAATCCACTAAGCCTGTGAAGGTTCCTAAGAAGATTTATCAGCTTCCTTCATTTGATACAATCACTGGTCCAACTACGGTAGGAAATCAACAATATTTGCATGAACCACTTGCTGAGTAGAAGAGAAGAATTTATGACTCATGGGTACTTATTCCTCTCAGTGTTGCTAATAAGCCTTTGGCTTTATTTGGTCCTTTATCTGATGTTAATGTTGATCCTAGAAAACTTAAAGATTTCTTTCCAACTTACCATAAATACAAACCCATAGGTCATGCTAAAAAACCTAGGGCTATCAATGAGGACCCCAATTCCGCTAATCAGAGCAATCCTCCGATTGAAGAGGCAATTGACCTTAGGTACATGAATAACTTTAGGGTATTCCGGGCAAGCCCATCTTTTAAGGATCCTCCTAATTATCTAGGATGGCTAGAGAAATTAGAAAAAACAAAGTCCTAAATCTGGAAAGACATGGGCATTTTTGATTTGATCATGTTGTCGAAAGTAGGCCCTGAGTATTGTTCAAACATATTTGTCTCTTTCTTATACTTTTGGGACATTACTCATTACATTCTCCATCTTCCTTGTGGAATGATGAACCCCACCTTATTCGATGTAGCCGCTATCACAAGGCTCAAATCGACTTGCAACACATATGACTCTGACTACATGTTTGAGGATAACATAAACTTTGCAACTTTTAGGGCAACATATTCAACTCACATGGCACATTACCATGGCAAAGATGTAGAGGAGGTATCTGATGTAGAGCACATAGCCTTCTTAGCGTTATGGTTGTCTCGCTGTGTCTTCTCTTCGAAGTTGCTTCAAGTAGCTAGGAAATTCTTAACTATGGAGAACCAACTCCACTCCGGCTATAATCTATGTTTAAGCAAACTGGTCTTGGCCAGCCTTTATGAATCTATGAGCGAAGATGCTACCCAACTTAAAAGCCTAGGGGAAAAAGGGAATCTCCTCCTCTCTGGACCTTTATGGCTTTTGCAACTGTGGCTGAATGCTTCATTCGAAGCTTGCCTTCCTTACAAAAATCTGATCAATGAAGATGCCGATAAAGTGAAGAGTACGAGAGTTAAAGGTCCACGCTTAGCCAAATTAACTCCTAGCGATGAAGGTTGACCTATTCAACAATCCTTCACTAGCTATATCATGATATTTACCAAACGTTACGACTTTTCATCCAACATGCCCTCCTTTACTGCAAGGAAATATGGTCCTGAATGGTTTTCCAAGCCATTTCCAGCTGCGTCAAAAGCCTAAGAGGCAGAGTCCATTGCAATTTGGGAAGCTTTCTTAACTCTCAGGGTTTTTACCCTCAAGTTCAATATTTCGAAGAGTCTGGTTACCTTGATCGCTTATCAGCCCAATATTGTCGCTCAACAATTTGGCTTAGTTCAAGTCCTACCCAAACCTCTTTATGAAAAGAAAAACCTCCTCCTTCTTTATAATGCATCCCACACTGAAGCTGTGACTATTAAACAAATTGCTTAGTATGTTGGTCAAACACAACTTCTACCGGTTGCTTTTTAAGCAAGCTTCCTCTGTACCTAACAATCCAATGAATAATGGAAATCTTATTATGCTGAAATTTTTTTTGACGTGGCTGCTTTTACTCAACATATTAACAAGGCTTTCCTCTCAGTGCAGAAAAAGGTCAAGAAAGGTATTTCGACGCGCATCAAGGAAATCCAAGCATTCCAGAAATACTTTGAAACTGCTTATAAGCCTAATGATATTGGTTGAACCGTCTGCAATGCGGCTGTTACTTTAAAGAATTTTTTTTTAAAGAAAATGGAGAATCTAAAGATCCCTTCGTACATTCCTCTCGAGAAACGATACAGAACGACTTTTAACATATATCCTCCCAAATTCCCTCGAGTGCCCAATGCTGACTTTGGGGTGGCCCTTAGCCCTCCATTCCTAGAATGGTTCGTATGTGGAGATTTTATAAAAGTCATTTGTCAAGAATCACAAAAACGTGCTCAGCGGGTGGTTGTGACTAAGCACACATTAGACAGTTTCAAAGTTCACCTTCATATTGGGATCAAAGATGTTTGCATTGAGTCCGAAATATATGAAGGTGTGGAATGGGGAAGATTTCGATCAAAAAATTTCCATTACCCCTTCTCTTTTACGTGTAATAATTGTTCCTATTTTACTTTATCCGTGAAGATTCCACCGAAGAGCCCAACAGCCAAGAAACCATTCGAAGTGAAGGAGGAAGGAAAAAGTAAGATAACAACAACAACAAAGATATTTTATCCCCCTTATTGATTTTTTCGCTTTTCCATATGCTCCATTATATTTCTAATGTTTCTTTTTCAGGGTGCTCGAAAACCACCCCAAACTCCCTAAAAAAGGAAATCCAAAGAAATTAAAGTCTTGGAGATTGAGTCTGATAATGAATACATGTCTCCGACTGTTGAATAACCCCTCATAAAAAGAAGAAGGCAACTCAAGATGGCTGAGGCTTTAGCCCAAGCACAAGCAAAAGGTGTGAAGGTCTCAACCATGAAACCTACTGCCTTCATAATACTGGAGTCAACTCCTGAGGAATAGTCAAAGAAAGTTGTGGATCAGCCCGAAAGCGACAACTCATCCCTGGGGTTGATGTTCCTAAAGTAATAAATATTACCTCTTAGCCTTTACTTAGTAGAATTTTTTTTAACTTACTAACCATCGACTACTCTTTGCAGGATGGTGTAGGCATTTCTACCCAACCAGCTACCAAGTCAACTAATACCATAATTCTCAATAGCAAGGGAGAACCCATGTATCATCCTACTTTTGCCAGAGATTCTGAGAAAATCTCTATGAGCAAAATCAATCAGACGATCGAGGAACAACATGAAACTTCTCTGCCTAAAACTACAACTCAAAATTTCCATACTAGTGGGTCTGAGCCCGAAGGTGACCAGAGAAGGAAACCCAGACAGAGACGGCTAAGGATGATATGAAGGTGGAGCGCACTGAAATCTTCGTTGAGGATGAAGCTGAGGATGGCTCCCCAAGAGTCGAAAACATAGATTCCATCCTACAAGATCAAGACGATAATATGGAAGAAGTGGGTGATCGCTCCTTGTTCCAAAACTATTACATGCCTCCTATTGAAGAGTTTGAGGATGCAGAAGACAATGTTGAGGAAGATGAAGGCAGAGACAAAGGAGAAAATGAGGAAACTCGAGATAGCGCAACCAACCAACCAACCCCTGATCCTACTCTGATGAATATAAAGGATTCGACTAAAACCGTTGCAGCCTTTTCTATGGAAGAACTGGCTGCTTTAAAAAAGAACAACCCTCGTGAATACCTGAAAGTTTTGATCAGCTCTAGACAAAGTTCGTCTGAGAGGAGTCTTAGTTCTTCCTCAGTATCAGGCGGCCAATCCTCAAATGATCCTGCGAATGAAATACTCTTGAACATTAAGGAAAATATTTTTAAAGGTGACCTGTTTCGACTTCTGGAGTCCGACTTTACTTCTATGATTATTATAAAAGGTCTTCTTAAAAAGGTTGATATTCTGACTGCTTCTCCTGAAGTTGAAAACGTCATCTTGGAATTGAGTGCTCTGATCGAGTAGGCTAGTGCTAGTCTTCACAACTAACGCAAGTTTCGAAAGAGATTAAGAGTAATACTAGTTCTGCAGCAGCTGCATGGGACTTCGCCTCCAAGTCAACTAACCGATTGGCGAATTTAGAGAGAGCTCAGGAAAAGAACAAGGTTAAGATCGAAAGTAATAATCTAGATATCACCTCTTGGGAGGAACAAATAAAAGAGCTACAGATCAAAATCTCAAAGGCCAAGAAACGAAATACTGAACTTCTAAAATTCGATAATTCTAAGGTTATCGAAGAGCTCGATGTTGGGTTGAAATATGTTGATGAAGCCCAAAAATTGGAAACCGAGTTAGAGACACTAAAGTCAACCAAATTTGTTTGTGACAAGTGGTTATAGATTTTGAGCGCGGAGTATTTCAAGATGAAGTTTAGTATTCCCTTTTAGCCCTAGTCCTATTTTTATTTATCATAACTCTGGATTTTATTATGTAATGGTTTTGAGCCCTTCGTGGTTCTTTTGATGTAACGGATTTAGCCATTCTGGCAGAATTCTATTTACCATGTTGGCTTCGACTATTTCATATGTGACTATTCTTTTGCTATTTTTATCTCTTGGACTGCAGGCTTGTATTTCTTCAAATACTTTCCATTCACTCTCAAGATCCTTTTATCCTTGCTTAACTCTTCGATCTCATGTGCGTCGTTAGAGAATACTTGAATTATTTGAAAAAGACCTTCCCATTTAGGAGATTTTTTTCCTAAAGTTCTATCTTTTTGATCCATAGGAAGGATTACTTTCCAGACCAAGTCTTCAGGAAAGAAAGTTTTAACTTTAACTTTCTTGTTATAATACTTTTCTATTCTCTTTTTTTGTCTCTTTAATAATTCCAAAGCATTGAGTATCTCTTCGTCCAAATCAACTAATTCGTCCAACATCATATTCCAATATGTTACTGATGGAATTTCATGATGTCTTTGAATTCTTATCGATTGTAAATAAATTTCCATCGGTAAGACTGCATCATGACCAAATGTCAATCGAAATAGAGTCGTATTAGTGGCCTCCTTAGGGGATGTTCGACATGCCCAGAGGACTTGGTCTAAAGTCTTATGCCAATTCCTAGGCTTCTTCTCCACATGTTTCTTAATCAAACCAATGGCAACCTTATTTGCTGCCTCAACTTAGCCATTAGCTTGGGCATAATAGGGTGTAGATGTTAACAGTCCGAAACCCATTTCCTTAGTAAATTCTTGCATCTTTCGACCAGTGAATATCGATCCTTTGTCTCTTGTAATAGTTTCTGGAATTCCAAACCTATAAATGATGTACTTCTTGATGAATTCGATCACATCCTCTTGGTCAACATTCACCAGTGGTACAATTTCAATTCATTTTATAAAATAATCAATACCGACCAAGATGTACCTTTGGCTTTTGGATGATGTTGGTCGAATCTCTCCAACAAGTTCTAAAGCCCAACCTCTGTAGGGCTATGGTTTAACTATAGAATGCAATTCGCTTACAGGAACATATTGTATGCCTGCATGCACTTGGCATTCTTGACACCCTTTGGAAAACTCAATACAATCTTTCAACATGGTGGGCCAATACATTCCTTGTCGAAATAACAACCACTTCATCTTATGGTCCACCTGATGTGCCCCACTATGGACACTTGACAGGGCTAAATATGCCTCAATTTCACTAAGACATTTAAGCAAAACTTCCTCAGGAGTCTTTTTAAACAATTCATTTCCCAAAAGAACATAACTTAAAGCTCGATACCTAATCTTTCATTCAGCAGACATCGTTGGGCTTTGCAAATATTCCACTATTGGTTTTCTCTAATCTTCACCCATCAAGCTGTCTATTGCTAGTATCTTAAAGTTCTCTTTGTTAGCATATCGTAGCTTTGTTGTTTCTAGATCTGATGGGGATAATTTGGCCGACATAACCCTCCCTCTAACTTTGATCACTTCTTGCAACTTTTCTTTTGAAATTTTATATCCAGAGGAAATCTGAGCCAAATCATTAGCAACTTGATTCTCCATTCGAGGAATGTGTCGAATGCTAACCAACTCGAAGCTTTTTAAAATTCGATTAGCTATCACGAAGTACATGATAAGATTTTATTTCACATATTTGTACTCCTTTGTAATATGTTTTATGACCAACTCTAAGTCACCCATTATTTCTACTCTAGTTGCCCTCAATTCCAACAATATTTCAAGTCCGGCTATAAGAGCCTCGTATTCAGCTTCATTATTCGAATAGAGACCTTCAACTTTATACTTGAATTTTGTTAGGAGAAATAATCAAGACTCCTACGCATGTCCCGTCTTTATGACTCGAACCGTTAAAGTACAACTTCCAAGGTTCTAGTTCAAGGTAATTTAATGATTCCTCATTTATAGAGTGGTCGACTATAAAGTCCACCACTACTTGTCCCTTAACAACTTTTAAAGACATATAAGTTAAAGAATATTCAGTTAAAGTTAGTGCCTATTTGCCAATTCGACTATGTAAAATTGGTTTTGACAACATATGCTTTATAACATCAAAATATGAGGAAACAAAAATGTCAACAGGCTTTATATAATACTTAAGTTTTACACATGAGAAATACAAACGCAGACATAGTTTTTCGACTGTGTTATACTTAGTTTCTGCATCATTCAAGATCCTACTAAGATAGTAAATGACTCTTTCGACACCATCTTCATCTTATTGAGCTAACATGCTCCCTAAATTCTTATCTGACGCAGATATGTACAACCTCATACTCCTATTTCTACATGGTGGAATCAGAATTGGAGGGTGGCTCAAGTACTCCTTGATTTTGTTGAAAGCCTCTTGTTGAACTTGCCCCCATTCGAATCCTTCTTTCTTGAGTCAAAGCAGAGGTGAGAATGCTTGAGTTTTGCCGCTAAGGTTCGAGATAAACCTTCCCAAGAAGTTAATCTTGCCCAACAATGACTATAACTCCTTCTTTGTCGATGGCGCTTTCACCTCCATTATGGCCTTGGTCTTGTTTTGTTTTATTTTGATTCCATTTTTATGGACCACAAAGCCTAAGAAATCCCCGCCTGCACATAAAAAGCACATTTGAGAGGATTCGTTTTCAAACCATGTCTTCTCATCCTTTCAAGGGATTGTCGAAGATGGTCTATGTGACTTTTCCTAGAAAGTAACTTTACAACAATATCATCAATAAAAATCTGCATAAAAGTCTCAATGAAATCATGAAAAATTGAATTCATTGCTCTTTGGTATGTTACCCCATCATTTTTTAATCCGAAAGGCATTACCACCAATTCATAAATGCCTAATGCTTCAGGACATCAAAATGTTATTTTTGGGACATCCTCTTCAGCAATGAATATCTGATTATATCCTGAATGTCCGTCGAGCATACTAAGGTATTCGTGTCCTGCGCAGAATCAATTAGCATTTCCGCCACAGGCATCGAATGATCGTCCTTTGGGGTTGCGTTATTTAAATCTCTAAAATCTATGCAAACCTTCAAAGTACCATTTTTCTTAATAACTGGCATGATGTTTGAAAGCCATTCGACATACCTGGTTGTACGGATGAATTTTCATTGTAGAAGTCTTTCGACCTCCTCTTTAATTTTTGAGAGAATTTCAGGTGCAAACCGCCTTGGATTCTGCTTAATGGGCTTCTTCCCAGGCTTGATTGATAACTTTAATTCGACCAGCTCTCTGTTCAAACCAAGCATCTTGTCGTAATCCCATGTGAAGCAGTCTTTGAACTCCTTTAGTAATTAGATCACTTCGAATTTGAGTTGAGGGTTGATATTGACACTTATATACATTGGCCTTTTTGTTGCCCCGTCTCCCAAGTCGATCTCTTCGAGTGGATCTTGTGCTAGTATTTTGGTGTTGGTTACCAACGGATCTTTCTCGAACCCCAAAGGCTCGTCATTGTAAATGGTGTCGAGCCACTGGCCTTGCACTTCATCCCGAACCTTATCAGGTGGTTCTAGGTCGAAGTCCTTACCAAGACTTTCTTGATATGACTCTTTCTTGGCTTCGACAGCCATGAATTTTACTTCGGCCTTCAAAGCCGCTTTTAATTTATTTTCGGCTATATAAGCCGAAATTCTTTCGAGCACTAGAAACTCAGTCATCGTCGCCAAACTCGCTCCCCTAACCTGTTGGGTCAATTCCAGATGTCCCTATGTATGCAAGGCCGTCTTCGCCCACACCCTCTCGGTCCCACTAAAAACCATTAGTGGGGTGCAAATACAAAGAGTAATACGCATTGTCATCTGGATTAGATGTGAAACTGGCCGGAGTTCAAGGAGAAATATTAGCCAAATGTTTGTCGACCAACTCTCTGTTCAAACCAAGCATCTTGTCGTAATCCCATGTGAAGCAGTCTTTGAACTCCTTTAGCAATTAGATCACTTCGAATTTGAGTTGAGGGTTGATATTGGCACTTATAAATGTTGGCTTTTTTGTTGCCCCGTCTCCCAAGTCGATCTCTTCGAGTGGATCTTGTGCTAGTATTTTGGTGTTGGTTACCGACGGACTTTCTCGAACCCCAAAGGCTCATCATCGTAAATGGCGTCGAGCCACTGGCCTTGCACTTCATCCCGAACCTTATCAGGTGGTTCTGGGTCGAAGTCCTTACCAAGACTTTCTTGATATGACTCCTTCTTGGCTTCGACAACCATGAATTTTACTTCGGCCTCCAAAGCCGCTTTTAATTTATTTTCGGCTATATAAGCCGAAATTCTTTCGAGCACTAGAAACTCAGTCATCGTCAGTTGGCAAAAGATATTGATACAACTTAGAAAGGTGAAGATGAATGAAGATATGTTAAAAATATTTTGTTGATGGTACGGTTGGCATTTGTTAAAGCTCTTTTCTAGAGCTTTTCGTAAAATGCTTGTGCTTACTCCGCTTGTACGATGAGGTTGTATTGTTTCATTTTCTTTCTAAAAGTAAAATATGTCTTTTATCCTATTTTATTTTAAGGTATCTCGAATACATGCTGAAATTTTTTTAATCTTGTGTGTGCTTCGAAAATCTCTATTGAAACTGTGATTATTTCAATTTACATGCTTATTGTGACCTATATCAAATGATGCAAATGTATTTGTTTCTGCCTGCTTTTTCTTATTTATGCAGGCTCACTCCCCAAATTGTTCAAATACACGGCTTTAACAACTATTGTTCAAAACATTCATACAAGTTGTTTTTCAGTCATGCATGAGTCAAGTTATAGTGTCTCTTGGTGTTTTTCCTAAAGACCTGCATGCATGTGTTGACACATGATGCAGTCAGGTCGACCTGAGATGAATTCATTTTGAGTGTGTTGAGTTTGTCTCAGTATGTGCCGACACATAATTCCTATGTGACAACACATAATGTTGACTCATAATTTCTTTTGTTTTTGTCTTTGTTTTAAATTGCTTAAATGTTTGGTTCAGTATGTGTCGGCACGAAAGTCGTACAGGCACGCACATAATATTATATTTTCTAAATATCCTTCAGTTGAGGTCAGCATATGAGACACATGTGCTAACACACAATTAACTTAGCCCGACACATGTAAAAGGAGAGTAAGAGTTTTATCTCTTTTCATCTTTTTTATCCTTTCATTTTCTCTCTTACTCATAACCTCATACAAAATCTCCATCCAACTCTCTTCCTTTTTTATTTATTTTGGTTATCAAAGCTCTTCAAAACTCACTAAAAATCCTTCAATATTCCATCTTTAAGAGCATTCAAAACCCACTAGTGTGTTCTTTAGTTTCTCCATACATTGCATATTCCATATATATATATATATATATATATATATATATATATATATATATATATATATATATATATATATATATATATATATATATATATATATATATATATATATATATATATATATATATATATATATATATATATATATATATATATATATATATATATATATATATATATATATATATATATATATATATATATATATATATATATATATATATATATATATATATATATATATATATATATATATATATATATATATATATATATATATATATATATATATATATATATATATATATATATATATATATATATATATATATATATATATATATATATATATATATATATATATATATATATATATATATATATATATATATATATATATATATATATATATATATATATATATATATATATATATATATATATATATATATATATATATATATATATATATATATATATATATATATATATATATATATATATATATATATATATATATATATATATATATATATATATATATATATATATATATATATATATATATATATATATATATATATATATATATATATATATATATATATATATATATATATATATATATATATATATATATATATATATATATATATATATATATATATATATATATATATATATATATATATATATATATATATATATATATATATATATATATATATATATATATATATATATATATATATATATATATATATATATATATATATATATATATATATATATATATATATATATATATATATATATATATATATATATATATATATATATATATATATATATATATATATATATATATATATATATATATATATATATATATATATATATATATATATATATATATATATATATATATATATATATATATATATATATATATGTTGTCTTCTTGCATCTACAATTGATACAACAACATTGTTGATTGTGGGTTGTCTTCTTGCATCTACAATTGATACAACAACATTGTTGATTGTGGGTTGTCTCCTATCTCTCAAATTCCAACTGTTTTGGTTGGGTAATTTTCTCAAACACTTTGTGTGCGTTCTCTATTTTTTGAAATCTCATCATGGCTCCTAAGATTGCAAGAGGTAAGGTTACTGGTAGAGGCAAAGAAAAGGTTGGATCCTCTTCTAGGACTCCAGAAACTATTTTTGATCTGGTTGATCAAGAGAACTTGGAGTCCTTCGAAGAAAAATGTCGAGGTAGGAATTTGTCGAGGTAGAATTACTACTTTCTATCATTGAATCAAGACTACAATGAAGACCCGGTTCGAATCTTTTATGCAGGATTGCACAAGCACAACAAAGCTGAGTTCCGTTTTCAGATTGGAGGTAAATCCTATACTTTTACAAATGAATTGTGGAAATATGTCCTTGATATCACAATAGGGAAGGAGCCTTTAGTTAAGGACACAAATGTTCATTCTGACTTTAAGTGGAGATTGCACTCAAATGAGCAGTTGAAGGCTCTGAGGGATGAGTATAATAATGAGATATCATTATGGGGTGTCTTAAGAAAGTGACCCGCATTCTCCATTGGATCGTCTCTCATGTATTGCATCCCAAAGGTGGAGCCTTTTCGAGGGTTGACAATACAGAGATTCATCTTGTTTATCTTCTTCTCAACAAGATTAAGATAAACTGGCCATACTATTTTGTGCACCGCATGTTTAGCATTCAAGCTTGCAACAAAGGGAGTGCATTTTGTTATCCATCTATGGTTGCCAAGATTCTTAACCATTTCAACATCACATTCCCAAACTTGGTCTATGTTTATCCAAGTGCAACAAATGAGTTCACTCAAAGGAATCTAACCAATATGAGGTATCATTGGGACTCCAAAAGAAAGGTGTATTACTATCAAGTTTCTTCATCAAAGAATAAAATCTACAACTTCGATGATTCTTTTGAGTCTATCGAAAGAGGTGATGATCATGGGGTAGAAGGCCATGAAGAAGAAGTTGGTGATGATCAAGAAGATGTTCCTACTATTGATGTGAATCTTGAGGAAAATACAACTTAGATGAATGTTAGTGCAGGTGTTCAACAAGAGCATCAACAGTCTTGGGAAGATGATCGGCATCAAAATTGTTGGATTGCACAAGAGGATATGATGTTGGATACTGATAGTGAATCCTATGAGTATGGATCCGGGTCTCATGAAAACATGTATGAATTTGCTACTGGAAATAACAATAAGGTGATGGCAATGCTTCAAGCTATGCAGAAGAAACAATATCAAAGATATGAAGAAGACCAAAAGTGGAAGGTTGAGTTTCAAGCCGGTGTTTATGACAGGTTGAACGCTCAGGATACTAATTTTGAGATGTTTGTATCAGTTGCTACCGCGCAATTCAAATCAATCAATGAAGCCATGAGCATGAATAATGGGATTGTCCAAGCCAAGATTAACAATGTGTATTATGCAATTGTTCAACATGATGAAGAATCCTCTGACTTTTATGATGAGATGCGCAGGGGTGGAAGAACCTATCGCAGACTTCATGATGGAGCTGGTGGATGTTGATGTGTTGTTTCGTTGTGTGATGTCTTGTTGTTTTTGTTTTACGCATCTCAGTTTCATGTTATTTCTGTTTTGAACTAGAGGTTGTTTGGCTATGTTATTTGAACAAAATGTGTGTGCAACGTTGCTTTGTTATGTATTATTGGATTATATGGTTTGATATTGTATTGTTTATTATTAATTCTTCTAGCATGATAATTGACTATTTTTGTTCTTGTTATAGATGTGCTTATCCTATGTTACATTTTCACGTTGGACTAAGTAGTGACATGTTCTTTTCACTATGTCGAAATCATGTGTGTGCGTCATCGAGAGTTCCATTGTGTTGTGGTACATAGTTGTGACTCTATTACAAGCAACGCAAATAGTTGTATCTTTATTATTAGTTATTTATCAATTTCGCATCATTACATATATAAGGGGATATGTGATTATTGCTCTTATATGCAAAAACGCCTCTGAGTGATGTATTGATATGTCTATTGGAATATGATACTTCTCATGATTTTTTTTCTTCTTTTTGATGTTGTCAAAGGGAGAGAAGCAATACGCGAGATGAAGATGGAAAGCACAAAGTCAAGGGGAGCCTATGAAGTGCCTTGTTGCAATTTTTGCCATCATAAAAAAGGGGGAGTATGTGAGTCTGCAAATTCTCTGTTAGATGTTTTGCATGATGTCGAAACTTTAAGTATCTATAATTTTGTGTGGCACTCCTGCATTAGAGGTCTTAGGAATTAGGAATCAAAAATCACTTCAAATGTCCAAAATCATGAAAATAAGTTTCTGCACAAAAATGCACTGCATGTATCGGCACATTCACATTTCAGGCCGACACATATAACTCATTATTTAAGTCTATAGGTTTTGTTTCGTTTTGGTTGACACATATCTGTTTCAGATCGGCACATACTGAAAGTTTCAATAGTATATGTTGGCACATACGTGTTTCAGGCCGACACATCTACTGTCCTAAATAAGGCTATAGGTTCTGTTTCTCTTGGGTCAGCACATGCTGTTATTTTTTACAGTATGTGCCGACACATCCATCATTCAATCCGACACATATTGATGAAGTTGGTCAACTTATTTTTCTCTCTTAGTCAGAAAGTTTCCTTTTGTCACCAATCTTCAAAAACTATAAATACATCTTTCATACTTCATTCCAAAATCGGTGATACCATAAAATTAGACTGCATTTGCTCACCATCTTCAACCTTAATCCTATATCTACACACTGACAAATCACACATAATAATCTTTTGTTGGGGTACCAGTTAGGTGAAGGCCTGATAAGGTCCAGTTAGGTTCTTGTGTAGCCGAGATATTGGGTTGAGATTTGCAAGGGTCTTCATTCGGAAAAACTGCAGGTTTGTCCTCCAAGATCGAGTGAAGATTTAGGGGTTTTCGTGCAAGACGTTCAAGAGAGGATTGCGGCATTGTGAAACCCTTTGGAGATAAAGAATGCAAAGGAAGTAGTGGAGAACGACGAATCGAATTGAAGTCTTGTGGAACAATCGGTGCAATTGATCGTGCGCAAAAGCTTTGAAGATAAAGAATGCAAATGAGTAGTAATATCGACAAGTCAATTGACACCCATTGTTGTCTTGGTCTTACTCAAGATCAAAAGAAGAAAAGGGGTTGAATCAACATCAGAACCGGTTGTGTTTGTATGGTTGCTTTGAATAGTTTTCTTGTATATCAATTTTTTGCATACTAAGAAAGTATCCTAATCCCACATTGGAAATTAGGTGTAGCCGTACCCACATGCGAGGACGAACGTGGGGAACTGCGTGAACAAATCCTCGTGTCGATCTCTCTCTTATATTTTTACTAGTTTTATTTTTCATTACACAATTTATCAAATAACATCGAACGATTGATCGACTCATAAGAATTTTCCTGTGATCTTTCTGTTTTAACTTGATTGTTGATTAGCTTATAATCACTTTTGATTATACATGGTTTTCATATCAACAACAACATAAAGGAAATTCTAAAAATTCATTCGCACGCTAAGTGTTTGATAAATTGCATAGTTCAATATTTTTGCTCATTATCATTGGAAATAGCATTACTAAGTAATTAGTTTAAACTAGTAATAACGTGATAGACGATTAAAGGTTGAATTCGATTATTTTGTTTGTCATTCCATACTTGGCTTTGCATATCCGAGTTTCCAATAACTAGGTTCGTGTAGACGACTTTTATCGATCCATACCAAAATCTTTCGCACGCACTCTTTTTCAAACAACTTTAAAACCCAAATTTTATTTGGTGATTTTTGGATTGGTGTCTACTCACAATCGTCGTGACAGTATCACTCTAATTTCTTCTCTATGAAAAGTTGGTGTAGTTTTTTCCGATACAAATAATCTTCAATTTGCACTCTCAAAAAAAACTCACACAACCCAATTACATGCAAATAAATATTTTTTTGAAATTTTAATATAACGATTACAAATAATAAATATTTTTTGAAATTTTAATATAACCATTACAAATTAAAGACACAATGTTTAAACTAATAATAGAGAAGATTATGTCACTAAGTGAAAAAAATGATCAATATTATCCCTTACAATCAATAATTCTCTCCTGTACATCGATAAACAGGCAAAGAAATTAATATCTTCTACACACTCTAGGATAATAATTTCATGAAAGAAAGAAGAAGCCAAAGCAATTATCATGGCATGTGGATAACACATCGAAGACACTTTCCTTCTTTCATGAGATTGAAAGCTTTGTTAATGTCATCAAAATCCAAATTGTGTGTTATGTAGTCATCGATCTGAATTTCCTGCATATTTATGTATCATACAAAACATTAGCACATACTTTTATCATAACATTCAATCAAACTTGTTTTACCTTGTTCATATATTTTTCTACTAGTGAAGGAAGATCAGTTTTAGGTTTCCATCCTCCAAATAGAGATCCTTTTAATGTTCTTCCTGTTAAGAATAATCCATAATGAGCCGACATCTCGGGTTTCACCTTTGGCACACCAAGTGTTACAGTCAAACCCGAGCCCTATAACAAACATCGACAGATAGAATCAAATTCAAGCTAGGCTCGTTGTATAGATTAATAACTTAATTAAACGCCTGTTTCTGTGTGAATTGAAGGGTATAGAGTATTATTACATCACAACATGATTGCAATGCGGTTGTTATCATATCAGTGTCACCGACACATTCGAAACAGAAATCGGCTCCGCCATCAGTAATGCGCTTAATAACCTGAAATTTTCAACACAAAACTGGTTGCGATGGTCATTTATAAGATTTTTTGAAAAGGTTTTAAATTTTGGAAATTTTGTAATGAGATGAAGAATCCACCTGCGCGATAGGTTCTTTGTACGAATTTGGATCAACAACTTCTGTAACCCCGAAAGATATAGCTGTGGTGACAATCAACAAAAAATCAGATAGTAAACCAAGAGGTTGTGATTTATGACAGGTTTTACGGTTTAAAAATAATTTAAGAGTAATCCAGAAAACTAATTATGTTACCGTTTTCACACTTATGTGGATTGCTGTCAACACCGATTATTCTAGATGCGCCTCTTAGTTTGGCACCTTGAGCAACCTATTGAACATGAAAGTTATGATTTGCGAAATATCATATCATTTGTCTGTTAAGAAGATTATAAGACCTCGAGCACAAAGAGAATTCGTAAATAGTTGTTGAGTTGTTGGACTTACAGAAAGACCAACGGTTCCGAGACCGAATATAACAACTGTTGATCCTTTTGTCACATCAGCAACATTCCATGCTGCACCCAGACCTAATGCAAATTTATCAAATAATCAATAACACAACAAAAAACTCATTAATGGCAGTAGAGTTTCAATGCTCTCCACGAACTTTACCTGCAGCGACGCCACAGCTTAGAAGGCATATTTTGTCGAGAGGTACATGAGGACTAACTTTCACTGCACATCCAGAATGGACAACTGTGTATTCGCTAAAACTTGAAACACCGCAATAATGATAAACAGGCTTCCCTTTTATTGAGAATCTTGTCTTTTGATCACTATGCATTAAGCCTTTTCTTTCCAATCCCAAAACTTGACAAATATTACTTTTTCCTGATTTGCACGGCTTGCATGACATGCATTCTCCGATGAAAACCGTTAGCACATGGTCGCCTTCTTTGAATTCAGTCACTTCTAGCCCCACACTCTCAACAACCCTGCAAAACCATTACACTGTTGGTTCTAAACTTTGATATTACGACCAAAAAAATGCGGACAAATCCAGATGAATTTGCTGCAATTGTGATTGTAGACCACAATTTAGGATAACTGCATAAGACTAATGACTCATTTTAAAATTAATCCAAAAAAAGAACATTATGCGTAGATTACCCCGATGCTTCATGGCCAAATACGCGAGGAAATATAGCCTGCATAATAAAAACTTATGTTAGATGTTATTATTAGCTTTTACAAACAACACAAGCAGACATACTTTTGAGGAATGCAATGTTTAGAAATTCTTAATACAATAATTAGTGATTATCCGTGAAGAACTAACATAGACACAGACATCGTAGATAGAACATATCAGTATTAAGACATTGACCGTCAACACCGATAATTGTTTAAGAAAAAGAAATAATTGAATGTAAGCATATGTCGTAAGTCATACTAGTGTTGGAGATACCTCTAATCAGAAGCGTCATTGCCTATAAAACACGGACACCTGAGTGCCCGGCACTTGTGTGACACTCGTATGTCACGTGTCAGAAAATTCAAACAAGTGCCCCTAAAAAAAGTGGTATTTTTCTTTGATTTGACACTCTTTAAATCGGTGTCCGACACCCGTATGACACTCATACAACACGTGTCGGACAATTCACCCAAATATTTGATTAGACATAGTTAATCATTAATCTGGTCAAACAAAATGTTGATTGGTATATATAATGTTGTTGAATTACATCTCACAGAGGAGAAAAGTAACTAGAAAGTGATGATATTAAAGTAAAAGGGTAGAATAGAAATAATGATAAAGTTACATGAGATTCCCAAGCAGAAAGATCACTACGACATAGAGAGGTGGAGACAACTTTAATCCTAATCTCGAATGGTTGGGGAGGATTGACCTCCACTTCCTCCATTACCAATGCCTCTCCAGCTCCCCATGCCACTGCAGCTGTATGTTTCATAAACAATGGACATAGGTTATAGATAGATACATATCATAACATAATTCGTAAAGTGAACTCAAACTCACCTTTGCAGGTTATGACTTGAGGGGTTGAGGATGCCATGTTAGCTGTTGATGTCTATGGAACAAGAAATACAAAACTTAAATTGTTGTTGCCGGTGGTAGGTGGAGAAATTTTGCCATGTTTTAAAAACTGAATCCATTATTTGAATTAATGAAAAGAATATAATTTTGTAAATATTTAATACCTCTTTTAATTCTTTAATTTTAGCCATTCTTTCATTTTGATCCTTAAAAAAATTGTTACATTATGCTCTATTAACTTATATTTTGTTATATATATATATATATATATATATATATATATATATATATATATATATATATATATATATATATATATATATATATATATATATATATATATATATATATATATATATATATATATATATATATATATATATATATATATATATATATATATATATATATATATATATATATATATATATATATATATATATATATATATATATATATATATATATATATATATATATATATATATATATATATATATATATATATATATATATATATATATATATATATTAGTCTTTTCTATTAGTTTTTTTTTGAAAAAACATTATAATATGCATTGTTGGACTTTAAATAACTGAGGTGTAATTTCTGTATTTATTTTAATGGATGAGGTGGAATTTATATTACACTTAACATGCATTGCTGTTACAAGTCCGTCACCATCCAAAACTAGAAAAAAAAACTTCATAAGGGTGACAAGTCTATTTTAAGCCAACTTGATCATTATTATGTCTGCTAAGATTTTGTAATGTCTTTTAATGGTCTGACACTGTTCACATCATTCATTATTTTAAGAACACTTTCATTTTAGTAAAAACATTTGAGGATTTAACCCTGATTTGGAGAAGAAAATAAATGGAAGAAGACTAGAGTTGCAAATAGAACCCTATGTAACGTAATATAACTATGTGTTGATGTGGAATTAAAATTTACTTACTTGACATGCCGGATCACACAATGCTAACGTTTTTTAATACAAACTAACATAATAGACCAAATGGTTTAATAGAACTTAAGTTAAAGGATCATTATATAACATTTTTTTAGTTCGAAAACCAAAACAAAACTTCACTTAAAGTTAAGGGGCATCATAGTTATTAATTTATACCTAAAATATATAACTCACTCAATTTTTTAAAAAGAAAATGATTTCATTCTAAAGATATCATTCAAACAAATATACCAGTTATTTCATTAATTATATAAAAAAACAAACACACAGTAATTTCATTTTTAAGATATTAATCAAAAAAACAAAGTAATTAATATATTTCAATTAAGGTCAAATTGTTTCAAAAGTATAATAATATATTTCAATTAAGGTCAAATTGTTTCAAAAGTATACGAATCCGATCCTTGATTAAAAATCTTGAGACAAACTCTAGTTTAACAACTCTCAGTTAAAAATATAATTTCTAGTTAAAACAGATATTGATCCGATTTTATTTATTTTTCAATCAGTTATCAGTCTTTCAAAAATCATTTCATTTCAGAATAAAAAACCACAAATAAAAGAATCAATAATAACAACACTTATATAGCTTGGAGTCTTTATTTGACAATTTGGAAGACTAACCAAAATCCCAAGTGTCTCGCAACATCACAAACTTTTGTATGGTATTCATCAGACCAAACTCATTAAATAGAACTTTTTAAAATTGCATGATGTATTACACAAAATTACTCTTAATCATTTCTTGACTAGAACATATAGAACAACGCGATTGCTGCGATAATCAGGATGCCATAGAGTTTGATCCACACGCCCAATCGTGAAATCATTCATTGCAGCTTCTAAGAAGTACTCAAGAATTGCATCTGAAATCAGAAGACAATATTTTTCACAACTACAGTAAAGGATTGAGGTCCATATAAGAAGAAAGAAGAATGATCTTCTTACCATTTCTAAGTTCCCCAGCCAGAAATACTGTCGTGTTAGGTCCAGAGAGCTGAGCAAGTGTCTCTAGCAGATCCACAACAGCGCTTTCACTGTACACCACATCAGATCCTAGTACTGAAATTAATAAATCAAGTGAGTTTCATTCATGTGCAAAACTTTAAAAACGGCCAACAGATCGTAAACAAGGTGCGCTTTTGTAATAAAATGTGAAAACGGAAAATGAGAGTAGGAAACATTTTCTGAAAGTATCTTATGGTAGTGTTGTTAGATAGCTACTATAGCACTGTAGTGCGGTAGAATTTGATAACACTTGTTAAGGTGATCATAGCAATACAAATGACGGCAACATGTCACAGAGTTCATTACTAGTTAAAAAGGGTTGAGGGAGGGTTATTACTGTAATCAGGTGTGGGGACAATGAGTTTTGGATCAGGATCATCTCCCCATGTGAGTTCAGTTGCTGTTATAGAACCGCGCAGAGAGATATGTTTCATATTGGTTTCAATGTTCTTTCTGAGTAGCCTCAGTCTATCAGGCAGATCAGTAAGAACGACTTCACCACCCAAAAGAGCTGCAATGCAACTACGAAAGAAAAATAAATAAGAATAGAGCATGATAGAGTAGGTGAACAAAAAAGCTAATAAAATAAGTATTTAACTTATATACAATGTGACAGTCAAAAAAAATTCATATGCAATGTTAGGAAAAAAATTTACACTTCATAGTTAATCATAATCGTCGTATCATTAAAAACATTCAACTTCAATCATAAGTTTAACTAATTCTTAAGTCTTATATATGATTAGTTGTGATATGCTGTCAGGGTAACACATTTTACATTGGCAATATATCAAAACTAATTCTAAATTTTTCTTAATGTTTGGCCTATATTATTCCCATTCCCTAATGTGTCGATCACGGTAAATTGCGGTTTGTTTGATTCTGCTACACTACAGTGTTATATTGCCACTATAGCCTCTATTTGACCACATTTTGTGCTAAATAGCATATTGTGGAACAATAGCAATTTGATAAAAATCCAATACACTATACTGCTGCTATAATCACTTCTTGAAACAAATGATTATTCATTGGTCCCTTTCTACCTTCAACTATTGGATTATCCTCCATATAGGGCTTCTATAAATCATCTCCACACATGCTCCAAATTACGTAAGACTATCTCATTCATAATTCTAGCTAGTCAAACTTTCTTTGTAATGATTTCATTCCCAATCCTATCTTGTCTTGTTAAAAAGCTGAAAGCAAATAAAGAAAAACTAGGCAAAAAACTTTATTCTTATAGTACAACAGAGTAATCAACGATAACAACGGAATTTGATTGTAATTACCCAACCAATCCGCAACCAGATCCCAGTTCAACAATCTTCTTGCCTTGAAGAACAAGCAATCCCGAGTCAACAGAATGTTCTAGAAACTTGCCCAGCATAACTCCACTGTCCCACATCACCGATCCAGTTACTCCAGGTGTGCCCTTGAATCAAAAGTCCAAAAGGCCATAACTG